>JABFPN010002553.1:0-21725 GCA_022817305.1 Leptoteleia sp. ZL-2020 | reverse complement strand
TTTTTCTCCCAGTGTAAATATATATTCTTGACATACTTAATTGTCATAAAGTACCGTAATAAAAAAGTAAATATCAACGCTGTTATCTTTACAATTATATATTAATACGAAAAAGCAAAAAAAAAAAGAAAATTTGTTATCAGTAACTTAAATATATTTACACGAAAAAGCAAAAAATGAAAAAAAGGAAAAAAAGTAGATCTCAGCCAGTTTTGAACTCGCCACGCGGCATAGGCAGGGAGAGCAATAGGTATAACCCGAACGCTTGGGAGCGCCCGAGCCACACCGTCGATGTGTACCGGCCGGTCTTTTTCTCCCAAGATTATCTCCTCGGAGGTAAAGACTACTGGCTTATTTCGGTAGTTTTGAAGAAGAAAGCGTATTTGCATATTGAAGGGTATACTTAACACAAACTGCATGAGAGCTATTGCCTTTTTTTTTAAATTTTACTATTTATAGCAGAAATATGCAATTTTTGAATATATATCCTTAAATCGGTATACACTTACAAAACTGTCTATTTAAGAGTAATAGAATATTCTTATATTAAATAGGATTTCCATTCATTACATGGACAAAACGAAATTCTATTTATAATAAGAATAAATAATTCTTATAAAGCATATATTTATCTAAAGAATAATACGAGTTACTGCTTTCTTCTTGAGAGTCACCGAAATTAGCCAGTAAGCTTTGAGGGAAGGATCTTGGCAGAAAAAGACCGGCCGGTACACATTGACGGTGTGGCTCGGGCGCTCCCAAGCGTTCGGGTCATACCTATTGCTCTCCCTACCTTTACTGCGTAGCGAGTTCAAAACTGGTTTAGGTCTACTTTTTTCCTTTTTTTTGCTTTTTCATATTATGATAAAATTGTTAAGATGATACCGTTTTTTCCTTTTTATTGAACTTTATGACAATTATGTTTGTCTAGATTATATATTTACATTGACAAAGAATTTGTTTACATTACTACATATTCTTTCCGATGTCATTTTATTGTACGAGAATTTGGTAAAGTTTAACGAATCTTTTCAGTTAGTGTATTCTAATTTGATCGACAATACTAATAAATGGAACAATGCAACATGTTTCATCATCACAATTTGTAATATACAGTATTTATAGTAAATTAATTTAATTAATAATATCTATCGGTACTTTTCAATAAAGACTTACGCGAGTAAGTATTTAAAGATGTTTACGAATTACAATTCATTGGAGTATTGTACCAGAAATTTTTGTGCGAATGAATTTGATACTGCCTTAAAAAGTTGTGGGTATTATAAGGTGATAACGTACTTTTGCCGTATTTCGGAAAACTTCCCTCGATCGAACAATCATAGAATATTACTCAACGTTTGCACATCACAAGCTTGCTTGTATTTTGAGAAGGAGAGAAAAAAAAAAAAACTTTGTATTTTTCTTTGAGCAATACAAACTGATCTGTTGATGAAAATCTGTTTTGCAAGTGTACCATGTTCTAAATTAAATTTCGCTGCGATAGTAATATAATTTGTGCAATGATGTACAAGAAGAAAATTCATGCGAAAAGTTGGGCAAGTTTTCTTGCGCGCTAATTTATTCGAGAAGTTAAGTGCATTTTGCCTGGTCGTTTGAACTCCCATAATTGTATCGAGATACTTAATTCAGGGATGTGTTTTTCCTGCGAAACATTTATGAAGCGGCACATAATGAGATGCTTGAACACAATTTCTCAATTAAAATTTTTCGATCGGAATTCAATTTGATTGCGCTTCCTTAAAGAGAAATGCCTTTAATGGAGTAATATTATTATCAAAGTTAATATTTCATACACTTTTCGGCGTATTATGAACGAAAAATTATAGAAGCGACGTGACATAGTAAAATGTTTTAAACTGAAAACAATATAGCGGGTCTTGTTTAGATGCTCATTAATTTATTAGAAATAATGTTCAATTACTTTGGCCGAGTTTAATTGAATTAACGAATAATTCAACATACAACAAACCTTTATTTATTTAAACTTAAAAGTTTTTTTTAGCACGCTTATTGCGTAAGATAGCAGAAATAGAATTATTATTATTACTTACGTTTTTTTTTTTTTTAATAAAAACATTCCTTTGGAAATTCCTGCTTATATGATTTTACACTCTTATAGGGTGATAATATCTCAAGAGCAGTTTTTTCGTCCTTATCCCTTCAATAATATTCGCGCGCGGAAAGAAGTTGGAAGAAAAATTACTACACTTTGTAACAACTCTGACGTAAACCTATTTATGCCACATTTTAATAAATTTATATTCAAAAGAGTGGAGAATTTATTAAGCTTCGTAATGCACAGGGTAGTGAAATTTATAATACATTTACTAATATCTTAATACTTTTAGATTTATAATGATAAACAATATAATTAATAAATGTGTACAAAATCATTGCTTATTATTTAAGAACGCGAAAAGCGTTTGCCTGGATTAGCGAAATTATGCGCTTATTTTGCTTTAATATAGAGGTATTGATCTGTCAATAGTGACTGATTTATTGGTGACAATGAAATGGAGTTTCCAAAGTTGGTGCCGTAGAGGTGAGCCAAGTTGGCGAAACCGTGAGTTTTATTTGGAACTCTCTGTCGTTAGAGGAAATTTGGGGGCTATGATATTAGCCTGTATATAATTAGTCCATGATTATTCCTGTTTTCAAGGGTCCTCAAAATCTTGCACGCAGAAAAAAGTTGGAAAAAAAATTACTATGCTTTATAACAATACAACGTTGTTATACAGTATAGTAATTTTTATTCCAATTTTTTTGGGTCAACTGAACTGTATGATTAAAAAAGTTAACATTAATATAATAATATTTGTAACTAAAGCAACAAATAATTCCATTCTTGTATTAAATTTTAGTGTTGATGTTATTTTTTTTCTCGATGACTGAAGATAACAATTTTGTTTAATTGTTTAAGTACGCGACCACTTTACTGACATGCTAGTAATACACCGTGGAATCATAAAAGATTAATTGGAATTCAAAGTAACTGCTTTATTTTTCTTTCCAGACACATAAACAAGTCGGAGTGAGATACACAGCTTATTGGTGTGTCCGGGATAAGGAATCAAAGAACATATGGATATTTCACGAGGTTTATATGCTGTGTTTAGTATTGGTAATTCCGCTTTTTATTATGGCGTTATGTTACACGAGGATATGCTGGGAAATCTGGCGGGTTATGAAGCGAAGATATCACATGACATCGAGGCATACGTGAGTGTATTATTATATCCCTACTATTCCACTTCAAACTTTTTTATCTTTTATCAACACTTACAGCGATCCGATTGATCCGATTAATAGTGCATTTGATAATATAACAACAATTATCCAAACATTTTCTTGCTTCGATTAAAGTTAAACACATCATCATCTAGCTTCATTTTATTAAATAAACATCCTTGGTTAGTAAACTTATATCGGCTTCGTAGAAAGATATTCATTTCTGTCCAAGGCTGTATATCACACTTTTTTCGCTTCGCGATTATTCGAACAAGAAGCATCGGAGTCAGTGAGATGCAAGAAAATATACAAAGTAAAACTTTTGAAATAACAAATCTTTATTTGTTAAAGCGGCAAATTAATAGTCGTTACAAGAAGAACATCTTCTTCTTAACAATGAGGAATCGAGTAGAATAAAAGCACAAATGTAATTTAATTGTGAACAATGATTAAGCACAAATGACAATGGGAAAAATTACTGTAATTTACAGAAAACGAACCTTATCGAGCTGATTTATGTATATATTATTTTATAATTGTAGGAAATTGTCCGTTTAATTCACCTCGTGTAGTGAAATAATTTTAGTGTTCATTTTACTAAACTGTGGTAAAATTGATACAAATTATCTCGATAAGGTTTTTGTTATAGTAAACTATACTGAGAAAATTATGACAGAAAATTACCTTTTTTAAAACTGTGTTTTGAATGTATGTCCGCCATTCAATCAAAATTACTGTTTTTTAAAAGCAAACGTATTAATTTTAAATGTTATATTTATAAGTAAAACAAACTTTGTTCCATTGAAACAATAGTAATTTTACTGGAAAACCAAAATATATATGAAACAAAGTTAAAAGCAGTCATTTTTTCTGTCATATACGGAAAGAAAGGATTGATATAAATTATTGATGTTAGTAAACTAGTCATATACTTGCAAAAAATTGAAAAATTACTATATTAAGTTAGCAAAACGTGTTCAATTATTCTTTGAAAGCTAACAATATATGTCCAAATACTGATATTTTTTACTAATTAAAGTGGTAATTTTTCAATTTTTGCAAGTATGTGACCAATTTACTATCAATAATTTTTATTAATATTTTCTCTCCTTATATTTTTCTCAGTGTATGGTAATTTCGCCGAGGAAACTTTTTACTTAATTAACTCTTCATTATCGTTCGTCACGAGCCCTTTATAGGTAATATTATGCGGTAAGTATTACACAATTTAATACTAATGAGTATAACGCAACGTGGGACGCAAAGTAGACAATTGTAAGCGAGTGCGACACTCTAGTGAACCGAAATGAATGAAACGTAGTTTTTTAAAGCAGTAAAAGAACTATGTTTACCTAATTAAAGTGAAAGGAAAAATAATTATTAAATAAACATGAAACGAAGTGCAATTGCTTTTGAAATGTTTTCCTTAAACACAATAAATTCTGTCATGCATTACAAATTTACGTTTGAAAATTCGTTTTAACTTAATATTCAAATTTGGCCCGGGTGCGCACGCATATGATCTTACAACTGTAACTTCATGTTGAGCTGTACATTTTAAGTATGAAAAGAGGGAGGAACCGATACTAACAAAAACATTAAATAAATGAAAGAAATAATTCATAAACTGGTAAACATGTTTATTCCGAAAACTTTTGATAAATTACGAGAATTATTTTAAAAAAAATTAACTTTACAAAAATATAAAAAGTTCAGTATAAGAGTACTATGCTCTCTTAGAAAATTTTTAATAATTTTTTGTAGATTAAGTTATACCGTCTGTAGTTTATGTCAGTGTTATTATGCGGTATAATAATTTTACATCAAATCTTTTTTTTCTCACTATACAGTATCTCGAGGAAAGCGTGCGAAGTGTCATAACGAAGTGCCGTGTGTATTCAAATTCTTGAATGTAATATTATTCAATGGGAGCAATTAGCCGGTTTGCACACTCTCGACTCATTTAAAAGCAGTCATAATTTAACGGCGGAGGAAAACTGAGAGCGAGAGTAACTTTTCATTTATCGCCTTTTAATTCAAGAAGTGTACGACCGAGGCGCCGTCATTGACAAGCAATCTAATGTCTGGGTTTTCTAGTGCGCGCATTATATTTAGTAACATTTGTTAGTAAGCGAAAATTATTTCCGACGCGGACTCGCGCACGCCGCTTCTATATTTTCACTACGCCGGTTACTGTCCGCAAAATGACGTCTCTTTTATGGAATCGTGCTCCGATAAACTTCATTCTTAATCTCGCAAACAAAAGATGACACTTTCGCGTCAACGCTCAATAAATTGCGTAATATTATTATAATATTGCTGAAAATTGTTTACATATTGCTGCACGGAGAAATAAGTAATGAAAGGTTTTATATTAATTTAGAGATATGTCAGGAAAGTGAAAAATTTTATTATTAAAAATAGTAAAAAAGTTAATCATAAGAGTCATGTTTAGTATTTTTGAATTAAAAATTGCTGCATAACTTTTAATATTATAAAAATATATTAAAAGTTATGCAGCAATTTTCACAATTCCCATATATCCTCAAATCGGTATAAAAATAGTAGTTTATGATCATCTCTTTTGTACCAGTATACAGCATTATAGGATAATTAACATTAAATCTCAGTATTATTGTAAAATTGCTTTAATATTGTATGAATATTTCAAAAATATTAATAACTGTTGCATCAACATGATATTTTAATGTTAAAACTAAATATCAGGCATATATGTACATTAATTTCGTAGAATTATATACCCCTAATAGCAGAGATTGCTTTTGCAAAATTCCACAAATAGTTAGAATATACCAATGAAATATTCTTTACTATTTGCAAAAAAAAATTTAATGTTATTCACTACACTTGAAGAAATTGATTCCACGTTACAACTTAATGACGATTTTTTTCGCGAAACATTGTCATCATTATGAAGCATGTTTCCCCCCCAGTATCTTCCCTTGGCTTCTCTATTTGCCGAACTCGATTTTGCATTTTAATTAAATTTAAATATACTGTTTTCCCCCGGGCCGAATTTTAAGCGTATAAATTAATTACTGTCCCGCGAGCAGAAATTTATCTGTTATTTGCGATTTGAATTGAATTTGCTATTCCGCGGATAAGCCAGGTGTCAAATACTGGAATGATAATAATATTACACGGAATTAATTCGATGAATTCTTGAGTTATTGATCAGCGGTTTGTGTACACACTCGTCTTGAGATTAAAGTATTAGTCGGCGGCGGAAGCGCGACGAGATTGTTGCCCGATATATCGGCGGGGCGGAATTTCATTTAACCAGAATCTCGAAAAGTCATTAATTCCGAATCTTTGGTTAAATTTGCAATCTTTTCATAGGCAACGCTCGAAATAAAGTTTCGCGCGCGCTCGAGCCGTCGTAATTATTCATTCGCTTTTGGAATAGAAGCACGACAAGTTGACTCGCGTGCTATTTATGCGCCGGTGAATTTAATTTACGATTTAAATGCTCAATTATTAATATTGAATTTGTATATAACATTCGATGAATAACTTGCGTTGTTAAATATTGGCCGTGGAAAGTTCACCGAAGGAAATCCCCGCTAATGGTACGCTTATTTGATCGCAATCTTGAAAATTATTATTCGGCGTTACATACACGTTATTTTATTGTTGTAATTCAAATATTTTGCTAATTCAAATTTGGCAATTTTAGGGAAAAATATATTACATTATGGTTGGAATAGGTTAACATTTCATTTAGAAAAAGATAATCTTTGAAGCTTTATTTTGTTGTAAATGTTTTTATTGTTACATTTAATTAACAGTTTGCGCATAATAATGTAAAAATGAAGTGTAAAATGTAACATCACTCCTAAGAATAAGTAATGTTTAATTAAATGCATCTCCCAACAGAAAATTCGAAATCCTTTATGATTATATTAGATACACTTTGAAGAAATTCTGTTGTGTAGAAGATTATTTTGCATATCAAAGCATGCGGGTTATTATCTGCTTATACAAGTACAAAAAAGGACGCACAAAAGAAGGATGCGGAGCATTTATTTTTAAAGTCTTATACCGCGTGATCTAGAATTTTTTTTTTTTTTTAATATATATATTTTTATCTTGCAAAATTCTGCCGGTTCAATAATGAAATGATTTTTGCTAGAATTAAAGTGTCTAAAATTGTACGAATGGAATTGCAGAAATTTCACTTAGCATTTTCAATCATTGGTATTAATGTTTATACAATGTTTAGACAGTTTATGACAATTACAGTGAAACATAAATTTAAATGTCGGATTCGAAGTGCTATAAACCTAAGCCCAAAGAACATGTTATCGCTCTGGATTAGTAACGTATGAATGAGCTGTTGAGATTAATAATAGAAACCAAATATGTTTTTTTTTTCCTTCTTTTCAAATACGTGTTTATACAAATCACAATGTAGGTTCTTTTTTAAGAACTATAAATTTTCTACAAATGACTTTTTCCAGCTTATAACCATTTCTAATTATTAATATAGCTTCATGTACGAAGAATTTTATTATTTATATTATAATCTGCTATTATACAATATAATAAAGTTAATATTGTAACAAATTTAGTTAAAATAACGCATTACACATTGCCTTCAAAATGTTGTTAAACTGATATTTTATGATAAATTGTAAATTTACATTTATGTTGTTTAATAAGTTTAGTTTAACGACTTACAAATTTTTACAATAAAAACAGATTTATTTGTAACAAATTTGTTGATAGCGTTGGATAATAATTAGTTTTATGCAATGATAATTTGAACTCAACTTGTATCATTTCAAAATGTAATAATTATAAATCACAGCATATGTATATTTACAAGTATTTTACTGCTGCATATATCGAGTCACAATAATTCATTTAATTTTGTCGCAATTTAACAAATTTCAAACTTTATACGAAAACCTGTTACACAGTTTATGCACATATCATTTTCAATAATAAGTTAATAGCTTCTCTACGATAAAGTAAGATAAAAGAGCACTTTTGATTTTGCTAATACATAAAGTTTCCTAACTTTTGTTCAAACTTCCATCAATAACTGAGTAAACGGCCTCATATTCCTCTGCTTATAAGAAATAATGACCTGGAATTTCGTCTATCAAAACGTTTTAACTGCTTTTTATTTATAAAATTGATCATTAATACATGCTTTTTTTAACATAACAATAAATCATTTATGAATAATTATTAATAACTGCTACGTTTAAAAAGTAATAACCGATTATATTTTAATTTTCTAGTAAAAAAATTAATTTCTATTAATTGCCCTTATTATTATATTAAACGTGTTAAGGTAACTTAAATTTTAAACAATTACAAAATTCTAATTACAAGAATATTGACCTGTTTACCTCGGTTACTTTAATGTTATTAATATTAAATTTATTTCAAAGAATCTGCAATATAGAGCTATGAATCCTCTTGAGTATGTACATACTATGTAAGAAGTTTCTCCATTAAACTTCCAATACTTGTACTTCAATTAAATTCAAATCCTAGCACATTAAAATTCAATACGTATTTTCATCAAATTTCATGTACTAGTTATTAATGTCAGCAAGTGAGGAAGTTTGAAAAGTCAAAATTTGGACCTTAAATGTAATGCTCGTCTCTGAAATGAAATTCCAGAATTTACATTAAATATCATAATATTTTTACAACTTACATTTCGTTTAAATATGTTAATTTTTTAACAGTAAAAATATATTTTCTTTAATTAAGAGATTATTAAACTGAATTCTATTTTTTAATATACTTCTTGATTTATCTTTCGTCCATAAGGTTTCAGTGTCACTAACCTATGTTATTTGTAAACCAGTTGTAAAACAGTTTACTAAAATGTAATAAACAGAATGTCAGATTGCACAAAATGATTCTAGTAAAAATCAAACATACATGATCTAATAATTGATTTCAATATAAAGAAATTATTGAAAGCACATATGGCTAGAATATTATATCAATTACTGCCATATATCTACCATGTTTATCCATATATAATATGTGGATTAAGAAAAAAACATATATGTTCCATTTTTACTAGGGTATGTAGAATTACAATTGTTAATAATCTGATTTAATAAATTTTTAATAATTTTGTTTGCCATACAATGACATTCTGCAAGTGTAATGCAAAATATAAAAAATTGATATTTTGTTCCCTCGGTGTGTAAGAGAAATAATTTCTTTTGCTGTTTGTTTAGATTGAGCCCACCCAACATGGATGGAGAGTGTATACCAATGACACAACGGCAAAATAATGTCAGCAACGGACGTCGCGGACGCCGCCAAGACAGCCAAACGGAAGAGGAGAATCGCACGATAAAACAAGTCAGCATTTTATGGTGTCATTAATACGAATCAAAGAACGCAATACATTATCAAAACAATGAAACGTACATTCCGAAGCGACGCGATGTTCAATTGTCTCAATTTTTTCGTTTACTTCGTGTGTCTCGTAAACGGAAGGGCAGGTGGAAAACTATTCAAATTAGAGGCAACAATCGATCCTGAAATAAAAGTCCCGGCAAATTAAAGTGTCGCTAATGACATTTATAGTTGCCCCATGGGGCTTAATTGTACGAATTGAAAATGGATTTATCAATAGAAATTGCTTTAAATTAGTCAAAAAGTTTTGCACGGCGAATTCAAAATAGCATTTCTGTGTTTCTGACAAGTAATTTATCTAGACTGGAATTAGTCGAGTGAAGCGAGGCCCGCGTCTCGGAAATTAATGAAGCTCGATCGATGTTTTGGGGTAAACAAAGCTGTCTACCCTAGCATTACTCCCTTCCATCTGTGGCTCGTGTCCTTTCAACCCACGTAAACGCGGCTCAAAGTTCACGTGCGACGAGCAAGAATTTTTTTTCCCTCCAATTTTTCGCACTTTTCGCATAAATTCCGACCGGGTCTTTTGACCAATAAAGTTTTGATGTTGAAATTAAAACGGAATTGGTATCGATAAAAGAGCATGATAATTGGATGAAAATTGATTTAGCGTTGACATTTTTGTTGATTCAATATGGACGGAGTATTGCAAAAACATTGAATCAATATTCAACGGATCTAAATGTCTTCATAGTTGACCTCGATTTCGATTTCTATGACTCGACGTTCGAAACAATATTGAGACAATACTAGTAAAACTTTGCGCCGGAAGGAATTTATAATTGCAGATATAATAATAAAAACAGTAAATCAAGTCCTCGGGAATGTTAATTTTGTTATTCTTGTAATGTACAGTATTTAATAGTAAATTTTGCAACTATACACATTCACTTATATATGAGAAAATTGATATTTTTTAATAGGAATTTGGATATTATTTGAAACTAATCTTGGAATGCATTGTAATGCTACAATTTTAGCGATTGC
The DNA here is from genome assembly GCA_022817305.1 of Leptoteleia sp. ZL-2020. Lineage (NCBI taxonomy): Eukaryota > Metazoa > Arthropoda > Insecta > Hymenoptera > Scelionidae > Leptoteleia > Leptoteleia sp. ZL-2020. Next base: position 11,072 of record JABFPN010002553.1, on the reverse strand, counting down.
TCATGAGTCAAATATAAAATGTTTGCTATTTCTTTTTGACAGAGTGTAATATTTTAATAATTGAGTAAATTTCCGATTGTAAATATGTTTTCATATTAACTCATTGGGAGAAATGTACCTAAAAATTTGCGAATAATAATTAATATTTTTAATATCTTCAATATCATCAGAATCATAATAAATTTATCTTGATTGATGCTCAATTCTTACAGTTTTTTACACGAGTCCATCCACAATTTATCAATAAATATTTTTTGTTGAAGTTTACATTTTCTTCACTTAACGTAAGACTTATTATTTCACGTTATAAAGCTGGGATAGCATTAACGTGGATTTTTTTTTTATTTTACAGGTGGTGAAAATGTTGGTAGCTGTTGTGGTGCTCTTTGCTATTTGTTGGAGTCCAATGCTCATTGATAACGTTCTCACGGCGTGCGATGTTTTTCCACGCAATAAATTCGGCACGTTTAAGCACCTTAATACCGCATTCCAGCTAATGGCATATTTCAACAGGTGCGTTCTCATATTTCAGTAACTTATAGACATGTTTGTCACTATTTTATATTTTTATTTCAACTCGTCACTTGAAATTTAAACAAATAGCTCCATAAAAATCATTACAGCATTTATTAAATTTATATTTTTGAACAAATAATAATTTAATAAAATAATTAGTTATACAATATAAGTAAATTACGATTAAATAATAACTTAATTACATAGTTAATTTTAACAAAGTATATTGCCTTTAAAATATTCAAAATGCTCCTCAAAATACATACAATTCAGTTCGTAAATATACAATTTCATACATTGAATCTCTTCTTATATTTATTTTTAAATACTCGAACACGGAAGCCAACTTCCGGTAAATATTAATTTAAATGTACCGCGTTCATTTTAACTATATTACAAAAATGTGATATTTTTACATTTTTAATTAAATTCAACATTAAACTTTTCCTTTATTAATTAGCATTTACATATTCAATTTAACACATTAATTAAACACAAACATTCTGAAGTATAAAGACATCAGAATTACATAAAACGGAATAACCGATCTTTCAAAACAATCTTCTATATTATACAATTGTATATTTAACCAATACGCTCTGTTATTCATTAGGATTTGAAATAATGAAGTTACAAACTTTCATTTTGATTTGATGCGCATTATTTATAGCTTTTTATTATTAGTTATTGCCAGTAAAATATACGACTTAATAAACTTTTTGTCGGTTCAGAGTGTGGTGAAAAAAAAATTGAAGTAATTCGTTTGACTGGTGCTTTTTTCTAATTAAGCTTTAACTACGGACGTCCATTACCTTTGGAAACAAAAAGTTTCCTTAATAAGGGAGAATGTCCAGCAATTGGATGCTGCCTATTTTAAACAATCAACGTAACTTTTAATTATTGCATTTCTTAATCCTAAATCTTACAACTTTACTACCATTATTATTAAGTTAGTTCATTCAACAGTAGCTAACAATTTAATCTAAACCGTGACGACATAATTTATGGATGACATTTTCATGGTGGCGTTTGATCTACGCAAAATATGAGAGCTATTAAAACACTTTTTAAGCATTCTGAAATACAAATAATATTATGTCTTTATAACTACAATATCTAAAACAAAATACTGTCATATTTGCCAACTAAGAAACTGTCGATTTTCTCTAAATTTGAATAAGTGAAATTTTCACTTTTCATGTTAGTGAACTCATTAATTATTTAAAGGGTTGAATTCATATACTAAAAGAAACATATCAATGTTTTGTGAGTGAATTAAATTAGTACTTATTTAAAAGTGAATTGAAAATTAAATATGAAATAACAACATATACATGTATAAATATATATATATAATTAGTATAGATAATTAAAACTCGTTTTGCAAATAAATCGGTTTGTAGTTTTCAAAAAGTTAAAATCCCATTATCAAAAAAGTAAATATTCACTTTTTTTAAAATGAGTTAAAATGACTTTTTCAAAAAATTATTATTCACTTATTTTACGTGGATGATTTTGGATTGGTTAAAAATGTGAATATTTACTCGCAATAAGTGAAATTTCACTTGTTCTAGTTTCGAGGGTTCGAGGCAAAAAAAAAGTGTTCGAACCAACCGAACGTCTTTCCTCAATTCATTAGACTGAACGTTGAAAGAAGTGGAGCCGAAAAGTTACCGTGAAATCGCGCCATAAGGAACTATTATACGTGATTTTTATCGAGCTCTTCGTAGCTGCCGAATGCCAACATTTACACAATCGATTTAAAAGAATTGGTCGTATAGGAAATTTCAGTTATTCGAACATTGAAAACGCGTGAATGACGTTTCGATGGACCTTCCCTTTGAGCTTTAATCGACCAACGGCAAGCCTTGTTGCAAGCTCGCCGCTTCTGCCATTACATCTTTTTATTCTTTTTGCGACCCTCACAATCGTCCTCTCCGACCGGCACCGTTGGTGTTCATAAATGATACCAATATGAAATTACCAAATTGCATGTATTTGCATATTTAGGACTCCAAAGTGCCGAGCAAGGTCCTTTGCTTTTTGTTAAATTTACATTGATTAATGGTAATAGCGACGAAAATGTTATTCTCTCGCAATCAGATGCGCACTGAGTGTAAAAAAAAGTGGTCATTTGATGTTGAGAACTGCTGGACTTCTTTTTTTTCCCACTTTTATCGGAAAACATGCAAAAGTTAACCTTTTGTCTTTGGTGTCAAAATAAAAATATACTTCTTTGTTTAATTAAATTAAAGTCATTAATTAATTTGATAATAGAATTTTAAAATCTGAAATTTCAATTATACACTGAGAAAAAAGTTGGGATAAAAATTATTATACTAAATGTAAAAATGGGGACAAATTACAATTCTTGTGATATTTAAAATACATTTTAAAAGAGATTATCAGCATTGTACAAGTTGTTATGATACAGTATAATAAAAATGTTCATTTTTCTTATAACATCTTTTAAACTGTGTATTAACTAAGCCAAGAAGATGTCATTTGTTCCTCTTTTTACATTTAGTATAATAATTTTTATCCCAAATTTTTTCTCAGTGTAAATATTGAGAATGAACATACTTAACTTTATAATATTAAAAAACAGTATACAATATGATTATATACTATTTAAACACAATTATTTTATTTAAATTAACTTATTTTGTTAAATCAATTTTAAATTTATTATATATAATTATTATCTTTTCTTTTATCGTTTTCTATTTTATCACATATATATATATATATATATATATATATATATTATATAATATAACTAATAATGGTAGTAAAGTTGTAAGATTTAGGATTAAGAAATACAATAATTAAAAGTTACGTTGATTGTTTAAAGTGGGCAGCATCCAATTGTTGGACATTCCCCCTTATCGATATTTATCGAAAAAGTGAAAAAATATTACATATATATATATAAATAAAAATAATAAAGTTTAGTCTTCTTTAAATTTTATTTAGATGTAAAATTTATTAATTCAGTAACGTATATTCGAGCTGTACCTTTTGGTCTTCCTGTTTTTTCCACATAGTGAGTTTAAAACTCGTTGCAATCTATTTAACGTTCATTCTTTTTTACTATTTTTTTACAATGGAATCGTAACATTAGAAAATACATTCATATGTTAATTTTAGAATGTATATATTATGGAAATGTTTATCAGAAAGTACGGAAATTTTTTTCGCCTTCGGTATTAAACACGGACGTTCTTTTGTATGTAATTATAGTTTTAATTTAATTAAATCAAATTCATTAATTATATTAATAGTAACATTTTAATACAGAAATTTAATTGATTTAATTAATTATACACACTCTTAATTCTAGTTAATTAAAATTTATTAATTATAATCTAATAAATAATCACAATTATATTTATTATTAATATTTGGAATTATTTACTGCTTCTGTAATAAACATTATTATCCCAACCGCTGAAGTCCACTAATATAGGCCAGTTGTATTTCTATATAGAAATTAGAATAGTCTAATATCAATTTCGCAAACACTAGTTCTATGCAATCCAAAATTTTAAATAATTATTGGAAATTAAACGTCTGATCTACGCGTTTCCCATATACAATTATATAAATGTCGTAATTTCGCAACTTTGACAAATAAATTCCATTGTAGTCAACGGTGATTGATTTTTATACTGAAATTTATTTGAAGAAAAAAAAATGCAAGCAATTTATATTTATAATTGTAGTTTAAATATCGACAGCTGGAAAAATTGAGATGTATCGAATATTACACTGAGAAAAAGGTTGGGATAAAAATCATTGCTCTATATCTAAAAATGAGAACACATGACATTTTCTTGTCACGCTTATTACACACAGTTTATTTGAGATTATGAGAATTATACAAGTTATTACAAGAAAAATTATTGTTCATTATATATCTACTTTTAAACTGTATATTAAGTATGACAAGAAGATGTCATTTGTCCCCATTATTAGATACTGCATAATAATTTTCGATTCAGATTATCAGAACACTTTTCCAAGTGTCTGTAAAATAAATCGGTTCGTAACGCAAGTCTAGTTCGGATCGTCCTCAAGGTTCAATAATAGTATTCGTATATTTCATGATCATTTAATGTTTTTCGAAATTTTTCACACATAACATTATTTCGATGGCACTTTTCTTTCAGTTGAATCTCGTCTGTTTCAATATAAAATATCAGGCTCGAGCTATAAGTCACATATTTACTGAAATTGCGCCAAGACAAAAGTCTGCCAATGTCTTGGAATTTCATTTAGCTGAGATGTCAATCACTGCTAGGTTTACCTTAATTCTTTTTGTCGGCATCTTTTAAAGGCATTTTGAATAAAATATTCAATATCAAAATCTTTCACCGATAATGCCTCGCGAACCTCGTACACTGAGAGCACAATTTTTGAGAACAAATTGTAATTTGTAATTTCAGGACGTAACGGGCAAGGCTACAAAAAGTATAATGAAAAATTATAAAATGCATTCATAAAATCCGTAAATGTTATGATTTTTTATGTTATTCCACTTTACTTTATTTATGAATACAATATACAATATTTTATTGTATTTTTTGCAACATTATCTATCATGTCCCTAGTACAAATGAAACATACATGGTTTATATTCAATATTACATTCGAAATGGTCGATATTATAAATTTATATAATATAAATATTGAATATTATATACATATCAATTATTGCCATATATCGACCATGTATATCCACATATGGTTATTTGTGAATTAAAAAAACATATTCGTATACGATTTTTTTATTTTCTTTATATAAAATTGTTAAATATACATAGACTATATATGTTTCATTTTTACTAGGGGTCCTCAAATTACAAAGAAAGATTACAATTTTTTAAACATTTTTTCTCTCAATGTCATCTTAAGTTAATACTTTTACAAACAGTTTTAACTGGAAATTTTATCAGATTTCAAGTGATTTATCTTAATACGAATCTTTTTGACAATTTTAAATACGCATACACGTAAGTTTATGGCTCGCTTTTGAACGTTAAAGTATGAATACATTTATGCAAATACACTCGTAAACGGAAAAGAAACAATTTGTATTTTACGCGAATTCAAAGAGCAACTTTTATACGCCAAATGAAATAATTCCGTTTGACTCGTCAAATATGTTGCAACGCGATAAGAAATTCAATTAATGTAATAAAAAATGCAAATAATTCTCACAAATGTTATAATTGTTAAATGCGTTAAGAGTTTTCATTTAATAAATTTTCAATTATCCGCACCGTATCGTGGCGATTGTTAATTTATTTTCATGAATGAACACAGGCATAAAACAAACCAATACATCTCCCGTCATACTATTATTTCTGCAACTAATGAAATGAGTAGTGATTCTGTATCAAATTTAATATTTCAATTTATTAATTTCCAGTTTTGTTATCCTTTTTATATTCAACAGTATTTGTTTCACTGTGAACAATGTTTTTCTTTTTCTTTTAATTGATTTGTGTACTGATGGTTCTTTAAGAAAATTACGCAACTAGTAAAGCATAATGCAGAAATGTCGTTGCTTCTTAAAAATATTTAAATATACTTGTCACGTCAGGAATTCTCTTTGATTTAACTGAACCTCTCCAGAGTCTTTAAATAAAGAGATGTCTAATAGACTTCGGGGGAATTATAATGTCAATCCAAGGAAATTTTCAAGTTTAATAGAAATATGTCTTTCAGTTTTATTTCAAAAAACAATTACGTAAGAAAAAAAAATTATAAAAATGTATTTTTTTTTGCTTCTCAATATCCGTTCACATGTAGAGATGTTCTTATTCAATTTCATAAATTATCATTTTATTGCTTTAATTAAATAACTTGTTTTATATATTTTTATTCGTTTTGTAAATTTTTATTGAATCTGTTTAATTAAATAAAGGTAACACGAAAGCATTTGAATAAAATATATATGAAAATTTTACATTCAGTTTTCTGTCTTTTGCTTTGAATGTATATTTGCAGACTGAAAATAACAGTTTTTGCTTACGCGTTGCTTTTTCAATTTTAGCGAATACTTTGTAGCCAAAATGTTTTTTCATCTTCAACATTTAGAAAGCAAAAAATTTAACTTAAAATAAACATGTTAATTAAAAAGTGAAATGACAGTTTTTGCATCGAAACGGTGCACAGAGAGAAAACATTTAATAAAAATTACTGACATTGTTAGTGAACCAGACATATATTTGAACAAATTGCAAAATTACTAGCAAATCGTCAGTTCCTGGACAATTATTGTTCGAAAGTTGACAATTCACGGCAAAATACTGATACTTTTTACCAACTAAGATAGTAATTTTCAATTTTTTCAAATATATATTCAGTTTACAAACTATGTTAGTAATTTTTATTAATCTTTTCTCTCCGTGTGGAATAATTATCGTATCTTTATTTGGTGCAACCGTCGTACTTTTTTGGGCAATTAAATGTACGGAGACAGTGAAAGAATAGTACCAGTTTTATGGTATACGAGGTGCGTGTCGTGCACTTAAATTTCTTCCGCGTGAGAATCCGTCATTAAACGTGCTGGGGGTTCATTTTTATCTTCTAGATGATCGAATGTTGTTTAACTTAATCTTTTCCATTTTATTTTCAACAATTTCAAAAACATTGCTATCTAAAAACTCATAGAACATTGAAGAATCATAAGTTCAAAATATTCATTTTCATTTTAGTGTTGCTTAGTTGGGAAAATTTTGATATCTTTAACTCTTTTAACGTGGCAAATTCTAAAAAGCTACTTTTGAACTAACATTAAATGTTTGGAGGAAACTTTCACTACTTTTTTACTTGGTTTAAGATAAAATGTCATTTGTTCAAGAAGTTTAAATTGGCTAAATTGCCACCTAAATAAATATTTATACATATTAATAAATAAAAATATTATAATTTCAAGACATATTTTTACTACCCATGCTGCAAAAATATATTAGCCAAGAAACAATAGTAAACGTACCAAGTAAAGATCAGTCGTGTCATTTATAATTATACTGATATTGATTACAGGATTCATTTTGAAATTATTAAAATATCAATTATACTTGCGCGATATAATTGTGTATACGATGTAAATTCACGGTTCACTAACAATAACAATCGGTCGACTGTCAGTTTTTGATGGCGTTGCGCGCACAACTACCTCCACTGCGTTAAAAGTTTTACCTGCATGCATCGAACAAGAAAATTGCAAGTTAAACTTGCGAATATTTAAGGAGAAAAACCAGTTTTATCTAGAAAAGTTAAGTTTGCAAAAAAATGTTAACAAACATCTTGCGATTTAAGGTGATGCTCCAAGCATAGGTAGCGCCCTGCAGTATCGGCTTTGATGTTTTTGAGTATAAAAATGAAATGGATCATAATTTTGTAATATAATGACCAGGCGGCCACTCTACAATAATAGGAGAGTATTGCAGATTATAATGATATGTATTTTGAAGCAAAAACAACAAAAAGCGGTGTGAACTCGTTTTAAATATACGAAATGTCGATAAAAAATCTTAACTCACACCACTCTTTATCAGTCTTTTTCAATAATTATGCTTATATAGGCATTACTATTCTCGATACTAAAGAATGGCTGTCTGGTCATAATTTTACAAAATAATTATTACTATTATTTTAAATTAAAAAGACACTAACTGCGTGACAGCGGACCTTGAACATCACCTTAAGCTGGAATAGAATTCCTAGTGTGAAACCTGCAAGTATCTAACCGTTACTAGCGAAAAATTCGCAAAATTTCTATCTGGCTAATAATTGCGCGAACTTGCCGCGGAGGAACTATCAGTTGATGCTAATTTTACACGAGGTTTATAATCCCGGCGCATAATTTGAATTTAAAGCGGCACGCATGGAAATCAAATAATGGCGCCTTAAAGGACACACGACTGGTCGTATAATTTATAATCAAAGTGTCTTTCGCGGCGCGGCTCGGTCGTAGCAGCCGGATGAATAATTCGGAACGTGCGGCGGACAGCTTACGGCCGCGGCACAAAAGCTCGTTAACTTCGGCAAAAGAAATCTGACGTGACGTTTTTTCAATTTTCAGCTGTATCAATCCCATAGTGTACGGATTTATGTCGAAGCACTTCAGAGAGCGCTTTTTGTCGGCTGCCTGCGGTGGTCGCTGGCTGTGCTGCGCGCGTACCGGCTACCGAGCTCCGGTCAATCGTCACCCGAGCCTCAGTCAGACCAGGACTACGAGCGTTCGGTGAGGAATGTATTTATTACGATTAAGTAACGTCCTATTTTCGCGTTAGAATCGTCATTTCATCGTTAGCGGCTGGACACTTTCGAAATGCGTTCAACGACTATTTCATTGACACGCTTCCGTTCATGGAACGCGCGCACGTCTCTTGTATATATGTATATAGATATAGATGGATATAGATATACATATACATATATATATATATATATATATTATATAGGCGCATCTGTACACACTTTACAACTGAACGTATCAAACGCTGACACAACGTGAGTGCGTTATTGAGAAAAATAGTTGCAATTTCTTGGGTGCTTGTAAAGTAAAGCGTTTTTGATATCGAGAATGCAATGAAGTTTTTCAAGCCGCACTTGAAGGCCACGCTAATAGAACAAGAGCAACAATTTGTTTCTTATTATTTGAGCGTTTGTTTGCATTTTGTTGTTTGAAAATATTCTAGACTTTAGCCTTGACAATGATGTTTGTATGATACGAACATTGGGGAAATTGGGATATTCATTTATTTTATATGAAATTTAAGTATTAGGAATAATTGTTTGATGTGAAGAACAATGAATCTGGATTATAAGAGGGAAAAGGTATTAAAAATTATGGTCTTTGATAAACATTAATATTTAGCAGCTAAGGTAGGATATTTGGGGTGAAAGAAATATGAACGTTATTAATTGAATTAAACATTCTTACTTACAACAAATATTTGTATTTGCTTAAGATTTTATCGTAATTTTTTTCATATTTATCATATGATTTTAATAAAAACACGTACTAAGTAAATAAAGACAGTAGATTAGAAATTTTTGGATACATAAAGACTGATATCTAGAAAAGTTTTCTTGTTTTTTTTTTGACTAAAACTAAGTTATAATATTTTAATGGAAAATATATTAAATAACTGCACATACCTTTTTTCAAACATTATTTTTTGAGGAGAAGGAATATGATTTTTTTATATATCATAAAAACAAGACCCCGATACAAATCACAGAGATCGCAATTTATTCACCATCACGTAAATTATTGAATTCCCTCTTATTAAGAAATTGATTGAAACGAAAGCATCAGATGACAAGGCAAACTCTGATTGGCTTAATAAATTAATATATATGTTAATAATATATATGAAATAATTAATATTTAAAGGTTGTGTTTCCAAAATTGTGTCACTACTTTATCAATACCTATTAACATAACATCTATTACATTAACATATAAAATTTAGACAATATTAATTCACAATTTTTTCTTTAATTACATTTAATAAAAACATTACATAATGATTATAGACAAAAAAAGTAAGTTCTATCTATTATACATTTATTTCAGTACTCTATTACAACACAGATAATAACAATATTAATACCAATAAGTCGAAGTAAAAGGATAAAAAATGAAATCGTTTGTAATCAATGACAAATATAACATTTAAGTTTTATATTAGCCTTCTTATAATTAATACACATTGATAAATTAAATTCATAATAGAGAATGGATTTCGCTAATTGAATTAATTGTATAACTATTATTTCGAGCTTAAACTCGATTGCTGTTCTGTTTTATGACAAATCCCTTTTCAGTCTTGCAATCGACTTTCAATAAATAAAGCTACGAATTGGAAAATATTGAACTTTTCACTTCAAGGTGAACCGAGTTAGTGAACGAACTCATTAAATTAATTTGAGATTCCGGAGTCCTCGAGGAGTTTAATGCAAAATTTAATACGAAATATAACGGAACTCTCTGTTGTTACGCTGCTAAAATACATTTGCTTGAGCAAAGGTGTTGAAATTGAGGATGGAATTGGTATAAATATGATCATGTAATTGAAATCTTACTTATTCGTTTAAGAGTTACATTTAATTAAATTAATGTAACGAACAGCGCTACCAAAAATATATTTACGTTTGGAAGGATAGTGACTGCGAAATGCAGGACGAAAATAAGGATGTTTTGCTTCGCGTATTACTTGAGGGGCAAAAAATTTCAGACCAATTAAAATGTAAAAAAGGTCAAATGGCTGTTCTAATTTTTCATACAGTTATGAACGAGACTCGCGAAATTTTTTTGTTTTACCCAAAATATTTTGACCAAAGTGAAAAGTCTCATCTTTTCATTAAAAGCTTGCTCGCGCGCGCGTCCCCTTTGTATTTTTCCTACACGGAGAAAAATGTTTAGTTGTGTTAACCAAACATTTGGTTCTTTTTTAGCTGACCAAAATTTTTAGTTGAAATAACCAAATATGTTGGTCAGAATATTTTTTTTAGTTACTTCAACCAAAATT
>JABFPN010002552.1:0-21725 GCA_022817305.1 Leptoteleia sp. ZL-2020 | reverse complement strand
ATTCTTATAATAAATAGAATATCTGGTTAGTGTTATCTGAAATAAGTTTTATTATAAAATGAAATTCCTTTTAATATAAAAACCTTAATCTATTGTATATTAACTGAATATTCTTATTTTTAATAGATTTTCTATTAATTTTAATAGGAATATTTTCTTTGTACAGGTTTCTTAAAGTAAGTATATTTTTTTTCTGAGTGTATCTCTACGAGGTAATTCTACTCAATTCCAATTAATTCTGTAATTTTTTATAATTATTATTTGATTGTCTTCTTGTTGATTTTCCTGTTTGCTTACCCGATCCATCATGGCAGGGAACATATTTCAATAAGGATTACAATCTGTAACCGAAATGTTGACGGGAAATCGATTTTTATTTTACACTCGTATTACCGATATGAAGTCTTTCGAATTAGACGCGTCGTTCGATTTGTCAATAAGGCAGAAATCAGAAGAACTATTCCTCAGTGTTGTATTTACATTCTCCATATTCTTTCGGATGAAGTTTGATGATGAATCGATTTAATCGGACACGTTCGTTTTAATATATCAAATATCAGTGTGAATCATGGCACGATCTACGCATGATATATAACATTGTGAATTTCTGCTATTTGATCACTAATAATTATAGATATACAGTTTTGTATACTATTTAGCGCATATTACCATTTGATTCAAATTTGTTCCCATGATGTTCCGACAAATGTTAAATTGATTTTGTGTTTACCTTAAACGTATTGTGTTTACCGACGCGTTATTTGGAAATGTGAATTATTCAAGAAAAATGTTTTTGCTAATATTACGCAGTCAGTCGTGACACAAATGTTCAACTGATTATTATGACGAACTGAAATCTACAAGACCCATTTTCATGGAAACAATTACCGATAAACGCAACGTACGAAGCATTATTATACAACGAATCGGACATAATTGACTACGTTCAGAATAGCGCAAGAAACAACAGAGAAATTCCTCTCCATATGCCGGTCCCATCTGTTAGATTCTTTGTCACGCGTACAGTTTTGTGTTTGCATAGATTAAACACATCAACTTGTAATTTAACTCTGTACGAATTCGCGCAGACACTTTGACCGCCGCAGCATGTTAATGTATAAAGGATGGCGCAATTATTTCTCTCCGAACACTCGGAACCATTCATTACCGTGCGAGCACGTTAGGGCAGCAACTAAGACATGCTAATTTGCTAATTATTTGTCAACAAATCATTAGCCAAATGAATTGTTCCCAAGAATCGGTAATTGGCTCGCTACTAAGGGTGGTCCGCGCTCACGTGATTGCGGGTCGTGCTTATTACCGTTTGCCCTTCCGATATTTCGCGGAGCGCGAGCGTCACGAATATTGTACGATCATGAAGAAAATTGAATTAAAATCACTTAAGTGTTTACCCACGTTCTCAATTATACAACGATGAACCTTGGCATCAAAATAATTATCTTTTAAATCCGTTAGTTCGGAAATAGGCACTGCGTACCGTTTGACGTCCTATCGCATCCAGTCCCATTTCGTCGTATCTCGTGCAGCGTCTTAACATGTACGACGTGGACACACGTGTGTGCACGTTGCCGGGACCTTAACTAGCGTCGTACCCTCTCGCTCCCGGCCGAGAAGAATAGCGGCTCTGTTACAGTGACCACGGAGGTCGGGCCTCAATCGATCTGCACTCAATGATGATGATAGTTAACTTGAGCGTAATAATTACACGATTTTCTATAGTTTCTCGTGTTGTGGTCATCTTCCGCTCGAACGGGATCGGACATTAGGAGGGTCAGAGGGTGGTTGGCAAAAGGGACCCAGCCGGAGGGGGTCACTGATCGCGCGACGATACCTTGCGCGCTGCCCAGTCGGCCCCGGTTATGTCACTGCGCCGGCGTCCGACACTTTTTCTTGCCAATTAATGTATTCGATCGCGATAACGATCGTAATGGAGCAAACGTCACAGAGCCCAATGAACCGGTTCACATTCCACGAATTTAACGTCGATTCTTCGGTCTTGTCGTAGATAAAATTGATTTCGCCCGACATTATATTATGATGGCCCTCGAACGTAAATGTATTCTGGGATTAATGGACTTAGCCGATTGATCTTTGATCACGTTATGTACAACGTTTGGCGCGAATTCCTATTACGGACTTGGAGCGTATGCCTCGCTAAAGACGACGGTGGCTGATTGATCGATTTTCGTTGTCGAGTGGCAGAGAGGATCATGACCGTCGAAGAAGGTTCTCGAGTAAATATTTGTACTCGCAGCTTGATTGTTAGAGCGGAATAAGCTGGAAGAAGGCCAGATAATAAAAGGATAGGTAGATAGGGCAGGGCATTCTAGTTACGTGCAGACATGCATCCAAGATGGAATTTTCTAACGAAAATTATCAAATGTGATCGTCGCACTCCTAACCGACCGCATTAGTATCGATCGGTTTCAATTCAATTAGAGGGCTTTGTTCATATGAGACTTTACAAGGCTCAAAATTATTCTCTTCGCTAAGAAACGTTCGTTATCGAATGGAAAATTTTCCGTATTGGATAATTATTCGAACGAAAATATTCCAATTCCTTCCTGCCCTCATCATCCTTTTTGTTTACATTTAAACTAATTCATATAATTTGTATGCAACAATTCTTTTCAACAATTTGTAAAATCCAAATGTCGAAAAGATGATGTTTGATGCGATATGTAGTATATATATATATATATGATGTTCGACGGTATACCTCATGGAATTGGTATCGTGCGCGAATAATAAGGTTTGAAATAATTCTATTTATTTCAACAAAGAGCTTAATCCGTTTTATTCGCTGTTGAATGAAAAGGAATTTATTTCTAATACCCTCGAGACCGTTATATTGTATTGAAATTTCTTAATCTTATAATTCGGATCAATTTTATATGAATCATTTTCGTGCAACATTCTGTTCGTATTTAATAACCTTCTAATGCACGTTTGCCACGAGACTTTGAATTATGTGCGCTGCAGGGTACTAAAAGAGCCAAACATGAAGTACACGAGCTGAGTAAATTCTGATTAACGCGTATATCCGTTTTGCTTCTTGACAAAGAAAAGGTGAATTTCCCAACTTAAACGTTCCTCATAGGCTAAGGAAATTACTTAGCCGACGTTATAACCCATATGAGTTTGCAGGAGTAAACTGCTTTAAGTCGCGATGAGTGATACCAGTTCGCGTAAGGCGACACAAAATCAAGACATTTGTAGTCACGCTTTAAGGCAAATTGCAACAGCGCAGTCTGGATTTTTAATTTTTTTGCACTCGCATTCAGGTGCAACGTCATCTTTACGCCTGATAGAATGATTATGATGTTAAGCACGGCGTCGTGCATAACGGCCGTTAGGATGAAGCGCGGCGTTCAAAATGGACGACTCTTTTGGCCAAACTTTGTTTCAAGCGGCCCGCGGCGCAGAAATATTGTGAAAAGTAAAAGGAACGGAAAGAAAAGAGCGCGCGACAACTGGCTTTTGTGCTCTTATCTGGCATGTGCATACATTGACCACGCGAGGCAGTTCCGTTTTCTTGGCTTCTTCTCTCGCGGTCTCATCTTGCTCTTACGGCCAACATATTTCTTCTTCTTGTGCCCCGCACTAACTCGTACTCCAGGCCGGTATAAGTAAACCTAACTGTTTCGAGAGACCGCGATAATTTCAAATCTTGCATTCGAGTCAATGAGCACCTTTTCCCACTAGCTCGAATCGTGTCTCCTTCTGTTTACCGTATTCATCTTTTTCCAGTTTTACTATACCTTGATGGTTATTTATTTCACAGTCGCGGACATATGCAGGCGTATTTATGCTCGCCAGTTTCCCTCCTTTCTGTCGGCTATTCTTTCGCGTATTTCTATCCGCGATACAGATACATGTGTACTATCAAAATAAAGGCATTCTTGGCGCATTGTCGAAACCAACGTCGATACGCACGGATATCCCATCTATTATCCCCGCGGAACACTCGGACATTAAATGATGGTTATTGCCCTTGAATTTAATCACGTCTTGTCAAAACTGAATTCGTTCCAAACTTTTTCCTCCTGCGAATGTTTGATCCTATTTTAGTGCGGTTTACAACGAAAGAAGATAAATGTTGGACGGGAACAGTCAAGATTATGGTAGAAAAATTGTGCTCAAATCCTGACAGAGAATTTTGATTCCAACTTTGAATAGCATGGAATCCGATCAGAATCTGATCAAGAATAAACTGCTATCTCTGACCAAGATATAGTGGGAAATTTCACACTTTTAATTGAATTTACATCTCGAATAAATGATATAAAAGGAAAGTCCAGTAGAAATCCGTGGATGATTTCCCGGTTGAAATGTATTCTGTTTATCGAAAATTAAACAGGAGAATTGAAGAAGGCACTAAATGCGAAATGACCTTGCAGGACGAAGAACGTAAAAATTTATTGTTAAATTTGACCGCTCGATGGATAAAAGTAAACACGTAGTAATGAAAGTAGTAAAAGTAAACACGACTTTTCGAAAAAAGCACGATCCATCTATCCCGGTGTTTTAATTATTGTAAAATATTTGCCGAAAGTGGAGGGAATGGCAAGGAGCCTGGACGGAAATTTAATTTAAGCGCGACGTAAATGTGCTTTCCCAACAACATGGGATCAGTGGAAAAAATGATATCGTTTTGCGAAGACGAATGGCCAAGCTGGGAGAGAGCACCGGCGACGGCGCAAAAGACGCCGTCGCAGATAGAGCGAGTTCGCGGCTCGTCTTCGTACGGAGTCGCTCTCGTTTTTCAAGTCTTTTTGGTCTCGCATGCTGCCGTCCTGATCGAGCCTCGCATAAATATAAATCTCGAGGTCTCGGATACTCCTACGGCGCAGGCGACCCTTTGCCGGTTTACCGACGGTCTCCCTTCGGGATCGATCGCGGTGACATTTTATTTGCGCTCCTGGCGGAAGAAAATGGTGCGTGGTCATAGGACGCATCGCAGAAACTTATGACCGCTCATACTTCCCCGTGGAAGAGCCGGCCCGACGACGGAAGCGGCTGGCCTATGCTTATTTCTTGCACGCAGCGTGTCGTGTACCCTGCAACGTATAATACATATGGGACCCTGGCCGTAAGAGGATTGCGGAATCGAATGTTGACATAGTTCTCTTCAGCAGGCGGCCGATAACCGCGCGGAAACGCTGTATCTGCGCTTAGACGCAGTGAGAGACCGACCGCGAGGCGGATATCGCCTGCCAGAATTATTGTCCGGCTCCTCTTACTCAAGACTCCAATGGTATTCCCGGCACTGCACGATCGGCTCCTCTTCCACCGCCCAGCCAGTAAAGAAGTACACGTACCACGGAAGAATTAATCACTCGCCCCTGGAAAATATAGTAACCCACTGACGCTCTGGGATATCTGCCGCGAGTCGACGTTCTGCGGGCGACCGCTAAAAAATTCACAGGGGATTCTTCCTCGTTCCCTCTCCTCCCTTTCTAGACTTCTAGACGTAACCCCTCCCCGCGCCGCTCCGGGGTTCCTTGTTTTCGTGACTCCGCAGTCACCTCTTGCTCCTTCCTCCTCTCCCTCCCCCTCCTCCTCCTCTACGCCTCTCCTTTCGCTCTCTCCCTCTTTCCGATTCCTTTTCCACCTCCTGCTGGCTCCCGCAAGGATACTATCGAGCTCGCTTCAAATTTCACGCGCCACAGAAAATGTTATTTGCGTCAATAGGTGGAAACGAACCGTCTCGCCACTATTCGCGTATACTCCATTGAATTCCAGTGCCGAGACTTAGCTGTCCCCTTTTGAGTGCGCGACACAGAACTTGTCCTCCTCGCTCGAGTGGCCCTCACGATTTGGGCTCTCTTTGTTTCAAACGGGCTATTCACCGTCGTTTCGTGTGCCCCAGTGATACGCCCAGTTTCGTGTCATTTGACGCGGAGCTATATTCCATTTTCACATTTTATTGATTCCACCGGCGATAACTCAATCGATTATCAATGTAAGATTTTCGCGGATGCAGGGCAGTGTTCGAATTGGAATTATGTAAACTGAGAAAGCGCCCGAGAGTTTTAAATTTATTCGGCTCGCAAATTTTATGATTCGCGGCGCTTCTTCGGTGATGCGATCCATATTTTTGTTATTATTTTTATATATAGTAAATTCGGGATTGATATACGACAGAATAGGGTTTAAATTGAAAAAAATTCTATTGCCGCAATTTATTGTGTTAATAAATTTTATTAGCGTAATATATGGCGGCAATAGGATTCATTGCATTATAAAACCGAATGCTGATTAATGCATTTGAAATTCAGTATCCTTCGCGGATTATAGACAATATGAATTAATTATTGAAATTGTATAATTTGCGTATTTTTTGATAATAAGAGTTGCGGAGAAAGATCGTAAAATGAATTATGGAAAAAAAAAATATCGCAAAGAGGCCGTTGAAAATTAATTAAAGAGATGATACATGATGTGAAATACAAAAAAATAATAATGAAAGGGGAATGATATTGCAGGTTTAAATTTAGTATACGAAAGTGTTTTTAAAAGGCATAATGAGATTTTAATGTTCAATTTAAACCTATCATAAAATATAACAGATTTACAGTCACCTAAGATGATATTGCACACTAGGGTGGTTTGGAATCTTACAATTTTTTTCTGACACCAATAAACTGGCGTAATTAAAATTCTAATATATAAAAGTATTCTCATTCATATCGAATGAAATGGAATCGTGTGTGATATTAATGTAATTATTGCATATTATATTCCAACAATCATTGCCATTTATCGCTGCGGATAATCGAATTAAATTTGTGTACACCGTGAGAATTTTCCGTACACTCTAATACGTCGGTTGAAAGTAGTACATAGGAATAATCAAAATATGTACGCGCGTTTGGTACTTTACCAACAGTAACAATTTTAAGTCGTTTAATAAAAGAAAGTTAGAAAGTATCCATGAAATCAATAGTTACGAAAATGTAGGTTACAAACACATCTCCAGACGCATTAGCCTGGAATCTTCGGTGTACTTTTCATTTCTACCGCAAAGTGTTTCGCAAAATACTTAACGTAGATGTAAAAACAAGAAATGGACTCGACGTGAGCAAGGTACTAAGTGAGTCTCAAGAGGACAAGGACGAATATCCGTACGGCCAATTTTCTTAATAAATGATCCTATTACGCGGTGCTGTGGCACATGATAAAAACAGCCCGTTAAAATTTTCTTATATATCATCCTAACGTGAAATTGGATATTTATTGGTGACAGATGGGACGTGCCAGTTCCGTGGATCGCACCGAGCAATCAATCATACCGCAACACTAAACCGTCTCTCTTCTTCGGCGCGTAATGAATTGCATCTACTGTAATAGCAGGTCAGCTGGCGGTTTGCTGGAAAAATAACCATAATTCCATTGTTCCGCCAGACCTCTTGACATATCCAGGGTGTTTCGTGGCACGCACGGAACGCTTACGATCGACACACACGGCCTTCTCAATGACATCTCTCGTCATGCCCTCCGCTGCTCGCCGTCTTAAGCACCATTAGTAACTCGTGAACCATAACAAACGAAATATCTTGGCACGCGATCGTTTGGAGCGATTGCACGAAAACAATCGCGTTTCGCCCCTATATCATCCATCAAAACTGTTACGCATTTACTATATTTTTAAATTATGCGGTAAACATCTCCAGTCACCGCGCAAATTCCACTTTAATCTACATTATAATTTATTACATCTATTTGCGTAAAAGCTCGCGGGCCGGTAATGACGTTACGGATAAAATACAGCAGATATTTATGTCTCCGCTTTGACAATATTTTGAATATAGTTTATAATTTGACAACAATCAAAATAAAACGACTTTTGAATTATTAAATGCATTAACTGGGAAGTGTGGAATAATAATGTTATTAAAGATAAGTTGGCTCGGCCCGTGTGAATAATGTTTCATCGTGATAATGATTTTTAACGAAAGAACGCAAATAAAAGCTTACGCTGTTGGTAATTTGCAATAAACAGTTGAAGAAGGAAAAACTATTAGCGAGGAGATTAATGTGGAGTTTCAATGGATAAAAACTAAATGAAAATTTTAACGATGAATTAACCAAAATGCAAATCATTGTTTTACGCGGAATTGCGAATTTTTCTGCAAAATGATCGAATGTGTTAACTAATATTTAATATGCCTTCAATTAAAATGCCCTTTTCGTATGATTTTTCATTTTAATAGATGAAACAATTTCATGATTGCAACTATTATTTGTTGTGTATTAAAAAATTTAATTGACACTGACAAATGTAACAAATGTAACTAATGTATTATTTAACACTATTATTTAGTAATTTAACATAAATTGATCATCATTAAATTGAAAGTCATTAAAGTTACACACCGTAATATAGCACGGTATTTTTTACTTAAGTAAATGTATTATTTTACGTCAAAGCGTGACACAAATAATTATAAAATTCTACCTTTCAGTTCCTCAGCGTAATTGATTCTTTTCTGTTTGAATTTTTAGTTAAAAATAAAACCAGCCACATTCTAGCCAGAGCTTCGAGGAAAATGTTTTTGCTTAGTGGCCGCTGAAATGACTTTGTTGTTAATGCAAAGGCTCTTGATACGAAAGTTAACTCCGTCATAAAATGCGGGCTGCCGTGCGACGGATTGATTTTAATGTTTCGCCATTACCCAAAGATACTTACTTGTCTTGGATGAGCACTCCCCTAATTATTCCACAATCATCGATACCTATAATGGTAATTATGATGAATCAGCAACGTCGCGCGGCATAAAACGTATCCTCGTGGTACCGGGCGAGTTCTTTCCCGCCAAGGGTATCATAATTCATTTCCCAACAACATGACAAATAATTTCGTCGTGCCATCTTATCGTTGTACGGACATCATTAACACGGCGTAATTTATGGAGCTCCTGTCCGGCGTTGTGTTCACCTGTCCGCCTAACTGTGCCTTCGGGCGGCAATGTCGCGTCCAGAGAGAAACTCATGACGACATATATGCCGAGGAGGATCACGCGGGAGACGAGAAGCCTGCAAGAAACAAATGGCAATACGGAATCAAAGTTTGTCCCGGCTATGAGATACAGTAATAGCTAAGCCAAATAACAAGAGCCGGAACCTTGATCACGCTGAGATCAGGCGAAAATTAACGGCCACTGTGGACGACCGTCCAAAGCGCTCGAAAACCCCTTAAACTCGTATCCGGTTAAAGGATCTTGCTAGCCGCTACCCATAATCCTCCACGAGATTACGTTGTTCACTTAGCAGAACGTTAATGCAAAAAGGCCATCTCCCTTTTTGTAGCGCGATATATTTCTAAATAAGCTTGATTCATTTCATTGCTACGAGTGCTAAGTAAATGAGTTTCGGATGCGCTTCATTAAAACTTTCGAATTAATTTCGTAAGGTGCTGTTCAACCGATATCTTATCTGGTAATGCTCAAAGGGCGTGATCCGTATGGTATATGAACGGACGTGCAACTGACTGCGCTGGTATTCACCGGGGTGTTGTGATTATTATCATTCGAGTGCATCTGCTAATAATAATTAGTCGACTGCGCTTGTTTAATTTAAACTCTCCCCCTTTTTTCTCTTCTCCGCGCGCCAAATGGTAATCGCATTTTTCTTACACGCATTCATTTTCGTTCGATCGTTTTTCATGGTTTCCGTTCGACGCGCATTCGCGGCGATTGCTTTTCGCCGCTTCTTTTCCTTTTCCTCTGCAATTCTCCATTTTCAATTTGTTGGACTATTTAATTTGTGGGTGTACGGTATTTTGTCACGCCACGTCTACGTTTTATGTCGAGATAACGAGGCGTTATTAAACACGTTCAAACTGTTCAGGTCTTTGACGTAAACATCTCATAATTAATACGAACATTCATGAGACAGTTGATAAAGTTTTCACACTTATTTGACACACTTATGCCATACTTGTAACACACATTTCCCACGGTCTTGTGAACTCGGCGGCGTCATACTTGTCGCGTTTTTCCGCACTCTTGACAGCGTAACATAGATTACATGATAAATTTAAATGCGATATACATCAGCCCATTCGCAGAATTAAGTAAAAGCACATAAACAAAAGTTTGCACTATCTCCAATTATAGCGCTTCAATACGTTCGGTTGGATTTCGATTGTACGTTGTTTCTTGCGAGGTCGAATAAGTCAATTACTAGTTGAATGTTATAATATGCTTTGAGATCGATTGTTATTGTCGATGCAATTGTTAATGTTAAAAAAGACTAATTCGTCTGTTTACATTATGTGTTTCAAGTACTTAGCTATTTAAAGGCGAAGTGCATCCGAGTAAACTTTGATCAACCCTAAGTTAACTGTTATCGTGTCAGAGTTCGAAACGTAGTTAGGCATGCAAGATGTACCCGGAGGGATACGTCAAGAGCTAAGCTGACAATGACGTTACACAGGAAGGAACTGCACAGCAATTCGAGCACCGATGAACACGACTACGAGCGATAATTTACGTAATGAGAACTTTGAATTCATCGTGTACGAGTTCGGTTCATAACAATAGCAACTCTAAGAATTGCCCTGCAAACACGACATACGGTAATGGAAGAAAAGACGTTAATTGTTAAATTAGGAGTGTTAGAATGCGTTTTACCCAAACTGGCAAATGAAAAGTACAATCACGAGCTTAACCATTTCCGTCCACTCATTCTTCATTTCACACTTTAGATATTTAACTTGTCGCTTGACTCCTCGCTTTGTCTAATTGACCATTAAATGAATCGGCCATTACGGGACACTAAACAAAAAGTCGGTGATAATACAACCGTTTAAATCCGTGGCAAATAGAAAAAAAAATTAGCAGCTCGTAGTTAATACGTCGTATATCATAATCTAAATAATTGAATCTGGGTGAACCCAACGTGTCCTCCGGCGCAGGTACTTTTTCATAAAATAGCTTACTCCTTTCGGATACAATAAAAGAAGAGACCTCTTCATTGCAATAAAACAATTAAAAATTTCAATTACCTTGTCTAAATTAATGTACTTACGAACCAGGTTCGCATAACAAATAAAAAACGGTGATTCATTAACATCATACAATGCCTCTACCAGATTTAATTAATTAAAAAATATATCTTTTTTGAAAAAAAAAAAAATATATATATATATATACTGCACACATTTTTTGTCACTCCGAGGTGAACTTTTAAAATTAGTTTAAATACATGTGGACAAACGTCTCCCGCGATTTTCTCTTACTTTGCATCCATAAACTTTAATTAAACTTCATCGCGATCATATCTGACAGTCCAATTGTAAATGGGGGAAGAAAAAGTGTTATATATAATAATCGAAATTTGTGTAACTTAAAACAATTTTCCGTCGTATTTACCTTGGAAGATTTATTAAATTTTACCCCGATAGGGCTTACACGTCATCGAACGCAGGACCTGTAATTGCGTATTGTCAAGCAGTTGCGTCTAAGTTAGCAGGATGCGATTTTTCCCGGGGGAATCAAAGGTGAGGTAGGCAGAGTACTGCCAATGCAATGGTGATGGTACGGGGGGGGATCGGCGTTTGAGAGCGCGTCCGCGATAGTAGGACGAAGCGAGAGTTTACGAAAGTTATTCGCCGTGGCAAGCTACACCACCAGATGTAAACCAAGCGTAGAGTGAACGTAAATGCTCGACGTCGAGGTTGGAGCTCTCGGGGGATGAAACTCGATACCGAATCCTGCCGTGATTAACGACGTTTCACGCTCGTCGGACGTCGGCTCGCGGACGAAGCGAAGGATTTGCGAGTCACAAGTTTTTCCCGGGGCAATGACCCTTACCTCCTTAAAGTGGAAGGTCTTCGGCCGATAAGCAAGGCATGGCACGACTCTCGCTCGCGCGACACGTACGATGATCTTCGGGTCTCTGCGAGGTTCCCCCTGACACGTCACCCGCTTATTTATATCGCGGCGTTTAAGCAACTTAGCATTTTGTCGAGCGACTCAATAAAGTCGATTCTTCGATAGGGCGCGCGCGGAAGCGTTGTATTGCTCTTTATTGGTCACTCGTACACGCTCATAAATGGATTATGTTTCCTGCACTTATCCTAATTATTATCTAAAGGACTTCCATGGAAAGTACTCGAGCGACTCGCCAAAACGATTAAGAGATATAGTCAACCGCGGGCCTCATTACTTTCAGTTATATTACAAGCCTATGTTTATATTCATTGCGATAAGATACTCACGCGCTTGATAATGATATGCCCTAAAATCAATTCAAATGCCTCATTTACACGTTGGATAAGGCTTCCAATAATGCTACTGGTTTGCCATTCCCCGATTATCTCGCTCGAGTTTTATTATCTTTAAAGTGTATTTTATTGTTACTAAATCTTGTTTGTTGCTCGGGCAATAAAGTAATTGCTTTAAAAGTGTAGTGAAAATATTTTTATAATTCCGGTTAATGAGTAACTTAATAGTCTAAGACGAGTACGCGATGCGAAACAAAGATTATGTTGTTCCGAGAGATCATAGAGTCGTTTTGCATTTTTTTTACGCCGCGACTTGTTTTCAGCCAGTCGCCATGTAAACCACGTACTTACTCTCTGCCTTTTGAAATTTATGCAATAAAAAGCACTGCTGAACAAGACATAAAATCAATATTGCTCAATTTTATTGTATTTAATAATAGTCCGCTGCTCGTTCCTTTATTATCAGCAAATGCGCGCATTCGTTGATCCGGCGATATTTCCCTGAAATTGAAAACAAATGTGTCCCCACTTTTTTAACCGTAAAAAATATTCTACTGGACTAAATATTGCTTTCGTCGTTATCGAAAATTTGAAAGAGGAATAACGTCGAAAAAGGGGGAAAAAAAGCGTTGGAAAAATAACCATCGAAAACAATCGGTACGGCTGAGGTGGTGGAGTAACAATTTTGAACGGGAAAGCTCGCCGACCATTTCGAACAAATTTGTATTCATATAACTGGTATTTTGAACAATATTGCGAAACGTTCCCAAGATGAATTCATTATCAGATTATGGCGGCAGATTCCGAGATATTGCGAAAAAGATATGTCTTATGCGTGACACATAGGGGATGAAAAAGGGAGGAAAAGAAAAAGGACGAAAAAAGGAGAAACTAAAAATTCTATCTGGGTTAACCGTAGGGCTCTTACGTTCGTGAACGACTAGATTTTTCCGCCAGGAGCTATAAACTTCTTTCTCCAACTCCAGTTTGCCTTTATATCTCACGAGGGATGAAATTCTTGAAGATGGATGCCAGACTACCGAAGAGCGTCGCTGCGGCACTCTTCCCTGTTGAGGAGAGAATAGCCGCAGCTCGACCACGATAATTAATGGCCGCCCATTAATGTCTTTAATATCACGCAAATGAAATCTGTTACCGTGCTTTGAGCAGTGGCGTTTGCGGTGGCTCTTGTCGAGGACCAAGTACGAACTACGGCAGCAAATGCTCGGCCTTTACTTGACCAAAATCTTCCGCCCTCGCCGCGGAAAATACACTTTTACGCAAACTGTCTATCCTATTATCCTGATTTAAGTGATCCTTGCACATTAAAAGTTTTGCATAACTTTAAACGACATCGTTCGCGAGCGAAGGACGCATAAAAAGGCAATGTCACAGCTGTTACACAGTTGACCCAATTATAGGAATCGAGTTTGATGTTTCATTAAATATTTGTTATATCTATAAAAGCACGGAACAATAAAGATGACTATGATTGTCATCGTGACATTAAATTTATCATACCTTCGCGAAATTCCAAGTATAAATTAAATTTTACATTCCCAAGTTTAATTGTTTATTGTCACTCGAAAGTTTATGCAGAAGCAATTTTACGATTCCCGATTGTATGACGCGTCGAGCATTTTTATTATTCGTTGCGTAAATAAAACTGTTGCTAACAAATTCGGACAGCCGGAGGAGGGAGGGAGGGAGGGAGGTTTAAAGTTCCCTAACAGCGCGACAACACCGGGCAGATTTGAAAAACAGCGACAACTGAAGTATCCTCAATTTGGCGCATTACGAAATAACTCGACGTTAAACGATTTAATTGAATCGTTATTGACAATTGCATTTCTCCATCGATACAATTCTTATTAAATTTAACAATTTATCAGATCACGTGCGCCGAATACTTTTCATTGCGTTCAAAAATAGCCGGACATTTCGATATTGACATAAATTCACGAATTACGCGTAAAATGCGAGTGCGTATAAAACAAACCGCAAACACTTTATTACTGCACAGTAAAATGGGACATTACCCTGTCCTAGTTATAAATATTAAGCACGTAGCATTTATCATACATAATGAGACCGCAGATGAAAATAATGCCGCGCGGCGTAACAGCGAATAATGTAACTTGGGCTTCGCGAGACTTAATAAATCCCGAATCGATTTAGGGATTCGACGAAGAATCTGAATATATTATGATTACGACATTCATAATATTGGCACGATTATCTTTCAAGAACTAGTTTGCTGCGTGATTCGAATTCCGGCCGAGCGCGCGTTCGACGTGTGGTTATGCTGACGTAACTAGATAATTCCTTCGTCTAAATGCTTTTTGGGGTAACAAGGTCGCGCGGAAGATGAGCTTATTATGCAAGTCTCGAAGAAAATTAGGTGGCTATATAATACAGTGGTACATCAGCGGCATCGCAGATATGTGGAACAAAACGTGACGCGACCTACGTACAAATCGATCATTCCATATCAAATCGACGGAGGACAATTCTCCGGATTATTGCACTGATTGTCTCGCGTGTTGTACACAGCATACAAGATCAATTTTTTTCTCCTTTTTTGCCTTGTTGAATAAAACGAAGCAATTTGTTCGACTTTATAAGAGTTTGTCCATTCGATTCATATCATATGAATCGTACTTTGCGCACCTATAAAAATACACACAGTTGCCAATCTTTTATTTTTCTAGGCATACCATTCTGATTGGTCCACACTGAGGAGCGGTTTTAGTAGTTTTAGTACGCACTACTGGACGTCTAGTCAGCTCAGTAATTAAATCAAGACAATTAAAGTTTTTTTTTTTTTTGCGTTATTTAGTAGCCGAAAGATTAATAGTTATATAATTTGGCGAAAAAACAGCTCGGCATAGAATTTTAAATATATTGCGACTCGATCAGTTATTCATCGTGTTCAGTTATATTTGGTCGCCCACTAATTACATTCCCAAGCATTCGCCAAAGCATCGCCTTTCGTCGGATGAACAAGAATTTCTTCTACATTATTTATACAGTTCCGTGCTAAGTCGGTTAACGTGCAATGAATTAACAAATCGGGACTTTTTATTGCCGAAATAACGGATACCGGTGATTTCTTCGACTCCTTCCTCAAAAATTTGATTGTATCGGGCACTTTAGGCATTTCGAATTATCAAATTATGCGCACTTTTTCGTAGAACTTAATTCATAAGTCATGGTTGAAAATGATGCGTCTTCTTCATTTCAATGTACTACATTCGCAGCATTTCCGTTCGCCCGACGCCTACAACAAACCTTAATACATATGTATATTACGCATGATACGATTAAGCGCTTGGTTGATGATACCCGCGAGATATGTAACGTAATATGCAAACTGGTGTGATTCACCTCTCCGAGTCGAAGAGCCGAGTTTGGTTCTTCGGGTGAGTAACCTGTTCATCATCGATGTTAATTCTTTTGCGGAAGAGGAGCGCTGATAACACTCGCATATATAAACAAACGACAACGAAAAATATAGCCCCATACATCGCGCGCTTAGTGAACCTGAGCTTGGCATTCTCACGCCGAATCGTATATTTCGAGAAACACTTGAGATTAGGCGACCTTTTTTTAGTGGGCGCTGCCGGAAGAAGTGAGATAATGCGCGGCATACATTATTTTTAATTCTATTGCCGTGATATCAAATAAACAGCTACTGCATAATTTCGTTTTTATTAATATACAGATATTCTTATTTAATTACTAGAGCTTGGCTCGGAACACTACCGTATCTCTTGCTTATGAGCAAATTATACAATATGAATGCCACAAGTTACGCTCGGAATTAATTTGCAAACTTGTATTGGCGAATCTAAATCTGAAATATATTTGGATGAGTTTATTTGGAGGGCATTAAAAAAAAATACTCCAAATTCAATGAGATAAATTATTTCTGCCCGAATTAAATTCTTTAATTCAATTTAGCCGCTAAATAATTTAATTGTACGGCGCATTGTTTTGTACCTTGATCAAATTGATTTTTACGATTTGTGCGATTTAAATTTATGTTAACTAACTTGTTTATTCGTTTCATTCATCAAGTCACTCATCCATTACTTTCCCTGACAATGGCGCTGAATAACTTTGCAATACTTGTATAGGAAATTTATCTTTCCTCTACATTACTTTGTACCGCTTAAACTGTTTGTCGGTATTAAAAGAGAAATGAATGTAAATAATTAACTAAAAATGTACTTGCATTTTTCATGCAAACATAACTTTCCTTTGTTCTGCAATTCCAATTGTACTTTCCTTAAGATGCCAATTAATATTAAGTACATATAAATTTATAGATGATCCTTTCATTAATTTATTATCATTAATTGTTCAACAATTTATGTTAGTCGTAAATGACTTTAGCGAATATGAATTTCTTAGTTTGGCGAAACTTTTAAGCTGAAATCGATGGTCAAAGTAACGAGGGTTATTTTACGTATAATTAATGTTTTTGGCGTAGGAATTTTATTAATAATGAGAAATAGTTTTTAAAGTCGAGCCTCGGTATCATATTGGCTGTAAATTGTACATTCAAATTGTATAAATTCAATATAATTAAAACGTGTTATCTGCTGGCGACACATAAAAATTTGTTTCTCGATCCCTTCGCACAATTAACACACGCAATTTCTATGCTCCCGGCACAATAAGAGCAATGCCCACGAAATTCTTGTTCGATTACATATCAAATTGCATAAATTTCTTCTGATTCGAGCGAAATCTTTCTCACAATATCCAAAATAAATATAGACCTCACCCGGCTTCCTTAACGCGCGCATAAAATCCATGACGTGCAATTTACATTGATTTTAATTACTGATACCAGATTTAATTTGAAATTTCATGAAAATATTTAACGCAACGAGTCGGCCATTTAATAGATTTGTACAATATGTAAAGCAATTCTCTCATTAAATGTGATTCACGATAAATGTATCAATAAATTGCAATCAAATATGAAGCAAAATTGTGGTTATCTTTTTCATAATCAATACGGCGTATTAATGAATATCAATAAGTGATAAACAAACCGGTCAACGCGAATGTTGCTTCCTAATGAGTTATCGTGGGAAACGGTCGTGCGAGTCTTGTACGTCGTGACGGTACACGGTAGGACTCGAGAAGGAGACATATCCATATTCATCGTAGCGGCATTCATAACGCCAAATCGAGCCAATGCGTCAGACTAACAGACCCGTTATATTTCGATGTTTCGTAACGGCCGAGCGTTCATTGCTCTGATAAGTCTAACGACGCGAGAATATAAGCGTTAGTGATTTTCAAAGGAGGACCCTGCCAGCGCGATTGCACTTCCGGGTATAATTGGCCGTAAAGATGGCTAAATTACTTCCTTATTTACTGCGTCAAATTTTACGAACGTGTAAACCCCAATAACCTTTTTACGTTCATACAATGTCTTTACAATGTTTAGCTGCCACGAAAAGCCGTTACAGATTCGAATGACTCCGTTATTTACGATCACTGCCGCGCACTGCCATTTTCAGTCTCTCCCTTTGTTCAATTGTCAAAAAAGAAACGAAAAAGAAACGAAAAAAAAGAACAAACAAAAACACCAGTACGTAACGAAAAAACAAAAAAAGAAAAAAAGAAAAACGAAACAGATCATATTTACGTTCCTTTTATAAGTCACAAAGTGTCAACGTCAGCACATTTTTTTATCCCTCTTTTTCGTATTAGATGCGGTCTCTCGGCGTCATTAAAATTGAGCACCATCTGACAATCAGCAATTTAATACTGAATTAAGTGCACCCTTTGCTTATCGATTAACAGAATAGAAAAAAGCTATAAAATTGAGCTTGGTGAAGCGGCAGTGATTTATTTATTGCTCGAACAATCAACTGGAAAGTGTATTAAGTAAACGTTTCAGTTAAAAATTTGTTTCTGACATCGATGATTTCATTGTTGCTGGTAATAACTTGACTCAAAAATGTTCACTTTCAATAGATTCAATTTCAATTGACAAAATTTTGAGGCTAATTTGTAATTAGGTTACAAATGTGTCTTTTGTATCACGGCTACAATAAGGTGCAAGAATTTTTCCCGGTTATCTTCCAGATGTTTGAGGGAATTAATAGAACAGAGTTGGATCGGACCATTTAAGGTCTTTTATTTTTATTTCGCACTTTCGAATGTTGATAATGTTGATCTTGTATGTTTATCTTTTACGCCGACAGCGGATTACAGAGTCAATTAGTGGGTAGTAGTTTATGGTTTATGAGATAGCGATTATCTAATATGTTATATTGTCCTACATTTGTGATAGATGGCTCGCTTTTTGAATGTTATAGGTCGAAGTGGATCGAAATGGAAAAGAGTAACATTTTTCGAAGATAAACAGGTGTCTTAAATGCATAATTTATTTTAAGTAAGCTTCAGTGCATAGTAGTTTTTTTCTTCTTTTATGTATCTGGTATTCGTTTTAATTAAAAATTTATTGAACTTTACATATATATTTAATTTATGTAATAAATCATTAAAAATATAATCGAAGAAAGAATTATAACGTAAAAGCAATGCATATTAAGTTTTAGTATACTGAATTTTAATTTATGCCAAACTAGTTACACGATGAGAGAGTATTATATTTTCAGAAACTGGTTTATGAATGTTAGAATTTTAAAAGTTAGCTGTCAAATTTTAACCTATAAACACACGGGTTTTTTAAATGAAAATATATAAATTTTTTTCCTATATTAGCATTTTTCTTTAACAAGTACATATCAATTAGTTTCTGCGAGACATAATTTATTTCAAATATATTTTTTGACACATATAGCATTAAACACCAACAATTATATTTTATTATACACTGAAAAAAAAGGTGGGTTGAATCAACCGAATTTCACTTGAATCAACTCTAGTATTACCTTGTATATAACCAAGTGCATTCTTCAGTAGATCTAAATGGCATAATTTCTTTATTGAAAAAAGTCGTTGGGTAGAATCTACTCCGCGAGTGTTTACTTCAAATGAAGCATTAAGTAAGAACAAGTGCTACTCGCAGTTAATTTAATATATTGAAATTCTTAATTCAACTAATTCATGGAGTAAAAACTACTTCACGAGTGTTGAATTCAAATAAAGCATTAAATAAAAACAACTACTGTTTTCAGTTAATATAATATATTGAAATTCTTAATTCAACTGATTCATGGAGTAAAATCTACTTCACGAGCGTTGAATTCAAATGAAGCATTAAATAAAAACAGCTGCTGTTTTCAGTTAATACAATGTAATAAACTATTTCATTCAACTGACTTGTGGAGTAGAATTGAGACATGCAAATTGGAAGCAAAAATAATCAAATATTTTTCTTTGATTTTTTATTTACCTTTTAACATTCCGAATTATAATTTTATTTTTATGACTGTTTTAAATATTGGTTATAACACAACATATACATTAATTAATATTTATATTAATGTTACAAATTCGCATTACATTGAAGAAATTAACGCTACATATCATTATTACGCAGAAAAACCTATTTTCGCTGAGTATCGAACCTATGACCTATACCCTAACACTACACTAACGCAAGTACCTAACACGCACGGCTATCACGCATCGCTGGGATGAGAAGTCAATTCTTCCAAGACATGAAGCCAATAAAAATATTGTTAACCGCGGGAAATTTAAAGTTAAATTGTCTTCACAATTTCGAATTTGGATCAAATAATTCAATGATTCATATATAACGTTCTATAATTGCCTGAAGAAGATTTTAAGCCAAAGGATCGAAACATTAAATAAGTATTATTAAAGTTCTTATATCATCTATGATTTTATATATTTGTTTGTAACGAAACAAAATTTATTGAAATGTATGGGAATTGAAAGTCAAAAATTAGGAAATGTGAAATATGAATTATTTTAAATTCAGTTATTATTTTGAATGCAAATAATATCAAGAGTTTATTTAATTAAATGGATATCAATAAACAGCCACTGTGTTTGACATTATAAATATTGTTTTTACTATAAAAAGTTTTATACATTGTACATTGTTAAGACAATGTAGAACTAAAGTTGTGTAAAGACTAAATAGGCATGTTAAAAACATTATTATTTTTGTTGCGTAATTAGATTTATGTGCATGTAAATTTAAAAATAATACATTGTATCATATTTATGTGTATGTCGTATTATTAGAAAAATACTATAATTATGTAAATATTTTTGTTTTATTATACATTTGTTTTCAATTGTGTAGAATAAAATATAAGGTTCGTATAATTAAACATTAACACAAATTTTTAATACATTTTTATTTCAGTTAATAAAACATACTATAAAATTTATTATAAGCATAGTACATAATTTTTATCATTGAACTGCCGCAGAGTAAGGGGTTTATAATGGTACAGTTTTGAATTTTTGATGAACCCCCACTCAGAACTTTCTAAAATTCGAAATGCATGAAAATGCTTGTTGAAATCTAATGTTACACATTTTATGTATAAAAAGAAAACTATATTTTTATAGATTAAAATAAATTTAATTTTACCAAATTGTAAGATGCTATTTTGTTTACTTAGTTGAATTATCATTTCAGGTTTATACATAGTACCACATATTTTTACCCATTTACTATTTCGAAATAAAATGTTATTAATTGTATTATTGATACATTTACAAAAAACGTTATAGTGGTTTAGATCACGTAATAAAACCGTGTGAAAAGGTCCATATTCCAGTCTGCTATCAAATCCGCGCTGAGCTATCATTCTTTCAGCGAAAAACAATTGATTTTTTGAAGCTAAGCTATGACAAACATTTTTTCGACATTTCATAACAGTAGCATATTCTTTAATTTTTTTATGATATCCTTCAAAGTGAATGCAGGATAATGGCCACAAAGGACCAATATGTGCCATTATTCGAGGATAATGTAATAAAAAGTGAAATTTTGGCCTAAGGTGATCAAACAGTGATAAATA
This sequence comes from Leptoteleia sp. ZL-2020, assembly GCA_022817305.1. Taxonomy (NCBI): domain Eukaryota; kingdom Metazoa; phylum Arthropoda; class Insecta; order Hymenoptera; family Scelionidae; genus Leptoteleia; species Leptoteleia sp. ZL-2020. The sequence continues at coordinate 476 of JABFPN010002552.1, read as the reverse complement.
TAATTTATGATGTGCAGTTGTAAGTTTTTTCATAGACATTATATCAGCATTATCAACGCGGTCTTGCAAGAGAATGCATGAAATTTCTCGTAAAAGTATGAACAATTGCCATGCTTTGCTTGTACTTGGAATAAGATCTCCTATTATAAACGGTAGACAAGTTAACAAACAGCACATTTCACTTGCAGAGCAGACAAAATATCCATCTTTTAAATGCTGTTCAGTAAATGTAGGTATACCCTTTACAGTGCTAATATTATTATAATCAAAATATCGTATGCGATCGTTAACAGTACACAAAGTTATAAATTTTTCAAAATTAATAACATGGTTAATGACTTTTGGAATGACATATCGTGCAACGCCTTCATATAAATCATGCATGACATCGCAGTAAAGATTCATTGTTATATGGAAGTATCGCAATGTATGGAATATACTGTCAAATTTTACACCGTTTTGAGATTTTAATGCAT
>JABFPN010002551.1:0-21727 GCA_022817305.1 Leptoteleia sp. ZL-2020 | reverse complement strand
AAAAAGTAAATCCGATGAAAATTAACGAAGTTATTGCAGTTTGAAAATTGTTAATTTTTCATCGGCGCAAAGTGGCCTTTTTTTTTTTTGCTTAGTGTATATACGAAGCTTGGAAACTCCGTGGTTACTTGGACCAAACTGTGGTCTATTGGATTCTTTTGAACCATATAAAGCTCCGGGTGAAGATAAGACTTTTCTCGCCCTCCCTGTTAAAAATGACATATTAATACATATTGACACATCCAAATTCGGAGACAGTTACCATCCAAAAACGTATTTGGGGATATGTTTTTGGACGGTTATTGTCTTCGCATTTGGATATTTTAATACGTATTATATGTTATTTTTAATAGGGCTGTTGATGCAAGGCAAGAATAGTCTTATGAAACCTTTAATGAAATTATTCAGATCTAGCATTGCTCTGGAATGCATACCAGTAACTGGAGAAGGGTCAGCATTGAAGTAGGGAAAAAGCTAGGTTCATCTCTTAGATCATTCAAAACCTTAATCATCACAGGTTTAATCTATATGGTGTAGATTCTACTTGAGAACGCCATGCTTGTGCTGTCCACATGTAAGGCCCTGTGCAAAGAAAGATTTGAAGCATGGCGAGGCACAATAAGATCCCTCGTTTATGAAGGGTCTTGATATAAAGGAAATCCTGAAGCTCATTAAGAAAATATTTTCTATTAATTCAGGTATCTTCTGAAGTAATGTATTCTGGTTCTTAACTAGTTCACAATGATTTTTTACCATACTATTCTACCTTTGATCACCCCCGCTTATTCATTCAATATCTTCTACTATGAAAAAATCGCTTATCACTGATAACTGTTTACAATTATTATAAATATGAAAGTAATTCAGAATACCCTAATCTAGTAATAAACGACTAATGTGTCACCATTATATAGTAAGGTTGCCTTAAGTGAGTGGTTCCAAAAGTTGAGGAACGGTGAAATTGGATATAAAAATAAAGAATGTAGAAAAACAGAAAGTGTACAAAAAAACGGAATTTTAAATATTATTGGATGAAGATTCGTGCCAAACGCAAGCAGAACTTGCTCTTATTTTAAGAGTAACTATACAAGTAATTGCACGTCACTAAAAACCATTGGAAATGTTACTTTGTATTAAAAACGATGTGGAATTACTTGTACTACAGCAATGGTACAGATATTGTAACAATTTTCTATCTGGGTACAATGAGTGATTTTGAATTCTAAGTTAAAAGCCAAAAAGCATTTACGGCTACTTTGTAAGTTTCAGGTATATTTTACATTTTGAAATTTGTTTAACATAATTATAAATAAACTGCTCTGATTAATTTTTTAGTTCCTTAGAAATATTTATTTTTGGTTTTAGAGTTACCTTCATTTTTACTTCTTCACTTGTATAGTTTCCGTATTGATCTATAATACATTGAGCTTTCTTGAGATACTTTTCCTTGGAACTTGGGGACCACCAATCGACAAGATTTCCATCCTTATCAAATTGACGCCCTTGATCATCAAATCCGTGTGTTATTTCATGACCTATAACGTACCCAATGGCACCATAGTTCATATATTTAGGACGGTCTTTGTGGAAGAAGGCTCCTTGTAATATACCAGCGGGGAATTCTGTAAATTATTTAATAGAATTCAATCAGTTTTGAACGAGCCGATAGAAATCCTACTTTACTCTATCAAAATTTTCTTAGTGTATGAAGTACATGGATAAAATTGTGGTGGATAACATTACTGTTTTAACTCTGTTTCAGATATACATCAATTTTTTCAATATAATTTTTTTTAATTTTCTTTTCATTTTAATTTTTTAAAATAAATGTGACCTACTCGTTAAAAAGTCCTGTAAAACAATTATCATAAGTTTTTTAAACTCAAACATTTGAAAATTATAATCAACTTCGTCACCGCATTAGAACCTGAACAATATTTAAATAGGATAGTGTCTCTGCAATAAAATTCTATTAACACGAAGTCAATCAATCACTTACGTATACTATTTTCAATCGGCGAATAGAAAGCGTTAACAATTGCCGGAGTGGCGTGTCTGAGCCATTCACTTTTGTTAACTGGTTTTCTCAGTTTCTCGAACGCGTAATTAGTACTGAACTGCGTCAGATTCAAAATCTTCTTCAGGTAAACATCGCCGTTCATCTCCAATTTCTCATAAAATTCATCGATTTTCTTATCGTCTAAAAGTTCATCCGGATACGCAATGTGAGTAGCCATGGATTTGGCCTTTTCAATGGCGCTGCTTTTCGTTTCGGAATCCATCCAGTCGACCCTTTTAAGGATCTTAACAAAAGTGTCCCGAATGTCCTTCACCATTGACAAAGCGTTGTTTTTGGCGCTCTCCTGAAAATATTTCCTCACGTAAAGCGCGCCAACGCTGATGGACAAACTTTCGCTGACGAGATTGACGCATTCCTTCCAACGCGGCTCCCTCTCGGTGCGGCCGGTAACCGCGGTGGAAAAGCGCAGTTGACGGGCCCGAATGCCCTCGCTTAGATATTTAACCGAAGCAGAAGCAGCGCGCCACAAAATGTAATTCGCTTGAACGCGCTTGGGTGTCTCCTGCAGCAGCTTCTCCACGTTCACCAGGAAGTCCGGAACGCTCACTATGATCACTTCGTTGTCGTCCACCTGGACGCTCTTTGGCAGCAAACTGTTGATATATTCCTTCCAAGGGATGCTTGGGTGCTTCTCTTGCAATTTGCGGATAGTTATTGGGTTGTACATTTGGGTCGCGTTGCGTCGCTTTTCAGTTGGCAGGGAGATCTGAAATTTCCATTGGAACATTTAATTCAATCCCGTTAATGTCACGGTGATTCAAACAGAGACGTGTACTGTAAAAGCTGTGTGTCCAGCTACTATAAGGGAATATTATCCCAGGAACATTACATGGATATTATCTGCATAATAAAATAATATATTTAGAATGACATATAATATTATTAATTATTAAATAATATCCCAGTAATGTACTATGAATGATATATATTCGAATCAAATAATATCCTTGGAATATTATTTTAACATCCTGGAGATATTATTTTAATTTTAATAAAATGTAAAAAAATGAATATACGATGAAAAAATTTGTTTGTGTTGAACTCAATTACAAACTGCGTTCTACAAATTCGAAATCTCATGTGCTTACCATTCAGCTGTAAAGATTTCTATAAAATTTAGTATTATGAAGAGATAATATTAAAAAAATAAAATAAAAAACTTGGTTAAAATCCACTGAAACTTATTGAATCCAATAAATGAATAATGAGATTGAGTCATTACTTTCTGTAGGATAAATATCAATTAAAACTTAACAAAATATTCTCTATTCAAAAATTAATGTCGTATCGAATTAGTACACTGAAAAAAACTGTGCTGGAACTATTAAAAATTACTGTGCTGGAACCTTAAATCGAAACCGTTTGTACAATATAGAAAAAATTACTGTGCCAGCATAGTAAAAATTCTGGTAAAACACACCAAAGTATGGAAAACGCGGTAATTTTTACTCTGCTGGCAAGGTAAATTTTTCAATTTTGTGCAAATGGCATCGCTTTAAGGTTCCAGCACAGCAATTTTTAATTGTTTTTTTTTTTTCAGTGTGGTCAAATGAAAAGTTCAGATAATATTACACATGCCAATGTACTCCGATTTGCAATGTGCTATTTATACTAAATGGTGATGTATCCTATAGAAATAATAAAGTATACAACATTCATTTCTCTCAACAAATTTGTCCAATAACACAAATTTTATTGTCCAGCAAGTCGAATTATTCTTAATGAATTTTATATTCCAGCTTTATACTACATGTATTAATTATGATTTACTCTATACAGAGCTTTGATTCGTTCTCATTAAATTTTAATAGGTTTTTTAATTGTAATTGTAATTATTGGATTGTTTAAGTTATTTATAAAAACATATGATAAATATCATAAAAGTATTTATTGTTTAATGAATAGGTTTACATAAATTAATAAATACACAAAATTTAACTTATTAATACATATACTTACGTTTGCAAGTTTCATCTCAAAATCTAGAGATTCTCTAAGTTCTTCTTGAGCCCTAGTCTTATTAGCTCCCAGAATAACAGCAATGTCTACCATGTATTTATAATAAGCGTCGACAAATTTTTCTTCAATACCCTTGATTAGATACTCTCGAGCTAATCCGAGAATCGTCTGATCAATCTAAGAATTATATCAATTACAGATTTTAGTGAATTCGATAATTTTACCAATTATTTATTTAATATTTCAAAACATTGTTAATACACTTGAGTCTCCTTTAATAGGAATCTTCGGGACTAGAAGCTTTCCCTTATTGGGAGCAGTGTTTCCAACTTCGTAATATGCATTCGTTAAGGTGGTGAGAATGTTTTAAACGCATACTTCAGTAATGTCTTTTACATCACGTTTACACTGAGAAACATTTTCGGTTATCCTAACTATAAAAATAAAGTTGGTTAGAGCACTGGGAGAAATATACTCAGAATATATACGATTATTGTAACCTATTTTTCTTATCAGATATTTGTAATCTGAATGCATAAGGCAGTGATTCTAAAAAGTACTATCACTGATAGGACAACTAAAATGAAATTTAAAAATTATATCCGTATTATTTATACATAGAAAGCTTTTTTCCAACGGCGAGAAATGAACTCAAATTGCAATCGTTCTAATGTGTTGGATGTTGACAACTTAACCACGACGCCACGAGTCATTTTTATATACCTAGCCTTCTTTAGGTATTTAAAGTTTAATTATACATCAGAGAATCTCAAACCACTGTTTTTAATGATTATAAGCGTCAACGCAAAAAGTCCTATCACTGTTGGTAAATAGGTCTCATAATGTTAAAACAAAACACGAGCAATGCCATATGCATTTGCTTTACTAACACAAATCGTACTTTACTCTATTATATTTTTCTCAGTGAGTCAACTATAGTGCAGTTCACTATGTGCAATAAGTATTTAAAGTTGAGTCAACTATAAAGCAGAATTGAGAAAATCAATTAATAATAAAAAAGAAATAATAAGTCTATAAAACACAAGGGTATTACAGTTTACATTTGTTACAACTGTATTTACAGTCGTTACAACTAAATATGTTTGTAACTCTATAAGTTTAGTTCTGATAACTTTGTAAATTTCTCTCAGTGTATATTAAAATATATTATAAAATATACTTATAATATATGCATATATTTATTATTATGGACATTAAACGTAATTGAAGAGTCAAAGCATAGATTTACTTTTGTTGAAATACACTTGATTCTGGATATAGTGCCTCTAACTGCAACTACAATATGGCAGCAAACTCCACTGAATGTACCATTAAGAAATGGAAATTGGTACTAAGTTATTCATGTTATGTCGTGTAGAGGCCCAATGTTGTAATAAAGTGGATGTAAAGAGGAAGTGGGGGAAGGTATCGCTAATGAGAGAACTTTGTTTATAGAGTCTAAGTTCTACGAGCGAGTGCTATATCCAGAATCCATTATACATTATTGATGAAATTTCGATAGTTCCAATACTTACGTCAATTACTCTCTTTGTGCTATTCTTAAGATCTGTGACAACACTAAAGTCAATGATATAATCGCTTGAGTAGCCAGTTTTGCGGAAATTATAAACGGTTGTTTTCCAATCAAAGTCAGCCTCATTCCAGGCATCGCCTTCCAAAACAGGCCAGCCTCCTAGGTTCTTCAACACAACCAGAAGGGGTTCCAATCCCTGCTCCTCAATTGCAACTTAAAGTGAAATTTCAGTTTCAGTAAGCAATTAACTTTATTGATGATTATTTCAATTACACTTACTCGTGTTCATGCAAGTTTGGTAGAGAGTTTTAACTAATCTGAAAGATTTCGGTTCATTTGGTTCGCTTTTCTCTTCGATTCGAGACCTCACTTGTTTTGTCAGTTCGTCATCGATGATGCTAAAGGTATTTACACTAGTCTTATCATCGGGAATGGTGGTCGATTTGATAAACGTCCCACAGGCAAACTTGTAGAAATCATCGCAAGGCTCAACATTTGGATCCAAGTTGTTAAGAATTTTGGAGGCTGTAAAGGTAAGATTATATATAGAACTCAATTCAAGAATTTCCTTGTTCCTATATATACGTAGTAAAATATTATATTTTCGAATATTATTGGAAAACTTAAGTATTATTATAGTAGCATTCGATTTGGCAAAATAGAAAATTAGACACCCTCTTAAAAAGGTGACTTGAATAAATAAATAACTAAATTGTGATTTAGTTACGTAAGAGTGGTAGAAAATTGTTAGAAAATTCCTACCCCTAAGAGGATCTCAAAGGTGTTTAACAACTTCAACGGGGTCGGTAATGTAGAAAATTATATTAATTGTTATTTATAAAAAAATATACAATAATGAAGAGTTTATAATACTCGTTAATAGTTTTTAACAATTTTTTGCATCGGTAAACAAGCAGCAGCTTTACCATATACATTTACTCTAATCTGTATTACTGGCATTATTCAATGTCATACATTTACTCAATTTTTCTCACAATAAAATCAGACACAGAATTTCACCGTCATTTTATAAGAAAAATCATAAAAAAACCTATTCTAGATGTTCAATCGCACTGTGCTCTTCACGTAAATTTAATTTAATACAATAAATTTAATATGTTTTTGTGGTGAGAAGTGGAATAACAAAATTTTTTGTTTGTTATTTAAAAAAACCATGGCATGATTCATTCACATTAGTAGCATAATCCTTTTAAGTATTATTGAACTCTATTCATAAATAACAAAGTATTTCTGTTTCTAGATTTTGAAGTGGTTATATTTCGTTTGAAATCCTCTAAATTAACAGTTCAAACGTATTTAGACTTGCAAGTTACCTGTATGTATGCACTCATCTTGCTGGCATATGTTATCCGCGGTGGTAGGAGCATTAAAAATGCCGAGAATACTCTTACTACTCTGTTCAGATCCCAGTACCTTATCCGCAGTCGGCAGCGTTTCGCCTACAAAATGAATATGAATTGAGACAAGTTTCACAGTAAAAGAATATTCGTGTATGTTTCTTTAGACGGTGGAATGTTCGTCACTGATCCATACGAATCGTACTGAATCATCTTATCAATCATTATATCTAATACACGGAGAGAAAAGATTAATAAAATTTACTGACATTCTTAGTAAACTGGTTATATATTGGCTAAACTTAAAAAATTACTATTTTAAGTTAGTAAAACGTATCAATTTGTTGAAAATGATTCTTAGAAAGCTGACACTTTTTACTAACTTAGGATATAGTGTGAAAAAAAACATGAACTCCATGTGTTAAACACCCCTCTTGTGGGGGGGGGGATCCGCAAATTTACTTCTTTTTTTAAATATTTAATTTAATATCTATTTAAATAATAAAGGTAAACAAGAATACTGAATTTGATGTTAATCAGATATTAGATTTCATGCAACTCTATGATAAAGGCACCTGTAGTTATCGAACGGATATTCTATTTATCCGTGTTAAAAACAACCCATTCAGTTTGATCTTATGATTTGGACAAAGCAGGATGAAAACTGTCTCCCAATATAAACGGGCATTTATATAAGGTTAATCACCATCAATATCACAGGATTTGTGTTTCGATACCAATACTCCTACGCCTATTGCTAGGCCTATTGACAAAACGATTCCAAACACTGCTAGCACCGTTAAGCTACGTTCCATTGTTGATCTTCTTTTCCACCATGTCGGATTCCTGCGCAAAAAAATTTAAATTTAATATTACAAAACATTTTCAAACGCATATTAAAAACATATGGCAATGTATATATTTTTTTCATTCCCATATATAATGCAGAATTGCTTCATGCTGTAATGTCCAACTTTAAACATGCATGACAAACTTTAAATGCATGATTAATTTTAGAGATGAATGTTAAAGATGATATGCATGTATGGTCATATTTATTCTTTCTGAATTATCACGGATAAAGTGGAATTTGTCATATTATAGTTAAGAAAATAACGAAAGTCAATAATAATAAGAATGTTACACGCGGCTTCTACGTGTCGTTAAGGTTATTCTTTAATGTGTCACGTGTCAAAAACGCCGTCCGTTACCCAGGCTGGAGTAATGAATAGAATTGCACCAAAATTTGGTAGGATGTTATGTAAAAGTGAGAGAATCGTTGGGTTATTTTATGTGTCAAATTTAACTTTATTTTTTATTAATTATCGTATTTTGAAATTTGTCTGCTGTCACGTCTTTCTTTGTACTGCGATATGTGTATTAAGTTTGCAAAATTAAAGCTACATTTTAACAAATAAAATATACCCAACGATTTTCGGGTTAAAACGAGCGGAACTTACACTAACGCGAACAGAAATAACGAATATTACTCGGACAAGAATGACGTGGATTGGAACTGAACAGAATGTAGTTGAAGTCGAACTTGAACTGACTATCAAAAACTGACTGCACGAGACTGAGATTGAAGACTGACTACACGGAGAGAAAAGATTAATAAAAATTACTAACATTGTTGGTAAACTGGTCATATACTTGCAAGAATAGAAAAATTACTATCTTAAGTTAGTAAAAAGTGTCAGCTTTCTGAGAATCATTTTCAACAAATTGATATGTTTTACTAACTTAAGAAAGTGATTTTTCAAGTTTTGCCAATATATAACCAGTTTACTAAGAATGTCAGTAAATTTTATTAATCTTTTCTCTGCGTGTACTGAAGACTGACTTTTTGAAACTTAGGAACTGATATTTTATCGCTATTCTTCTACAACATTCATTTAGTTGACATTTGATTAAGGTAAACTCTTTAGGGTAATTATTCGGTTGAACTCCCCCCCCCCCTAAGGTAGGGTTAAAATACATGAAATCGATGTATTTTAACCCTACCTTAGGGGGGGGGGAGTTCAACCGAATAATTACCCTCTTTAGAGATTTGAATGACTGATTCGAGACTTTTCTTGGTCGATGAGTAATAATCGAATTCGCCTATTTATTTATAGTGTTCTTTTTGTTAAGTTCCCTGTGTTGTGGTTTCAAATGATAGATGTTTATATGATCAAAGTATAACGAGTTCATTACTCAAGAATCATAATTTAGTTTCGTTATATAATTTTTAGTTAATCATAAGTTTATGTATACATTAATGCTTTGTTGTTGCAAATCTCGGGTAGCAGAGATATAAAATAATATAAAATACTTCATTTGAGTGGGTATTTGTCAGTTAAATTATTCAAACGATTTCGAAGGAGTTATTTGAATTAGGGATATCTGTGATCCCGTAACATAAGGTACCTCCCAACCAACACGGCCCTGAACTTAGAGTGGTAAGTTCAGTTAGATTTTAAAAAAAAATGTATGGCGGAGTGGCGTAATCTTCTAACAGTGTGGTATTTATTTATAATAACAGCTGTAAATATTAATGAAAATTGGTAAATTAAGTCTAGTTTTGTTCGATGTCAACCACACTGAGAAAAAAGTAACATGGTTAATTTTTGTGATTACTTAAATTCTGGTTGAATTAACCATATTATGGTTATTTTAACTAAAAATCAGGTAACTGGAACTAAAATTGTATAGTATTCACGAAAATTAACTATGCGTATAGTTAATATTACTATATTTTTTCTCAGTGCAGTTACCTAAAAATTCGGTTATAAGTATGGTATTCTTTTTCTTCGTGTAGCTAATTACTTCTTATCGAATTTTTTTCTATGTGCATTTACAAAATCATTTTTCGCATATTATTGTTAGTATATTATGCCTGTTCACGCGGTGTATTAAGATCGACTGGTGACCTGAATAGCGTGGCACACAGGTCAATATTCAGCGAAACTCGTGCTGTCCCGCTAATTTTAGGTCATAATTAAATAAGCATAATTAATAATATATAATATACGATTAAATAAGCTGAAATAATGTATGAGGTTTCGTTAATGTACACTGGCTTTCGTAATGGCCGCGCTGTCAATATATCCCGATTGTAAACAAAATTTCCAACCTCTTTTATTGTTATTATTACACAATGCACGACAAGTTCTAGATATAACTTCTGGATGATTAACTTGTGCTAGATTTATACTTAGTTTGTTATGTATAAAATGCACGGAGAGAAAAGAATATTAAAAATTAAGAAACCAGGGATTACAAATTTTAACAAACTGAATTCTAATTTTTGGCAAACATTTTATTTTATGGTTTTTCCGTTGGATGTCGCTATTCATCAGTGTCGCTAACCCATTGCCTATGTTGTTCATAAACAAATTATTGAACAGTTTACTAAAATTTAATAAACAGATTTTTAAATTATATGAAACTGTATAGAATTATTATTTTTAATAAACTAAGTTAACAAATTTTAATGAACTAGTTTTCCATATAATGGTGTTCTGTAAGTATAATGCCAAAGTAGTAAACTTTTCATTAAAAATTGATATTTTTTTCTCTCCGTGTGAAATACACAATTTAAAAAATATAAATGATTTTTGTCCAAACAATTAAATTTAACCAATTTCTAGTAATGATATCCGAGATCGAAATTAAAATAAACAGTATTCTAAACAATTTAATAATATTGAAAAGATAACTCTATTTGTAGTTAATTTTCATGATTATCGTATATTTAGGATGCATCGACTGGAGCCCCCCCTCCCCCCCCCCCAAGTTAATTTAATCATTTTTAAGTCGTCTACTATGCAAATACTTCAAGCTGTTTCTTTTGTGTTTATGGTATTAATTTATTCTCTACGATTCTGCGATAACTTAAATATTAAAGTTGTTTTAATTTTAATTTGGTAAACGGCAAGTTTGTGACTAATTTGCTGTTAGTTTTACTATGAATTTAAAAAATGCTAAGTGTTTCCTGCTAAGTCCATTTTAACCATAAAACATTGTACGCTGTAAAAAAATACCTGAATTAAGTAAAATCGAGTTGAATCAACCAGTTTACTGAGCTGAATTCGTCCAATCTTATTTATAATTTGACATAGCTCATATTATTAATACAAATGAAATGTTTTTAGTTGAATTAACTCTATATATTACCAAATATATAATATATATTTTATTTAATAATTTTATAAACATTTTTTCATAATCTCCTCTTTGCTACACTGTAATAAAAAAAATGAAAGATTCCATCAAATTAGATAGAATTGGGATCTCGTTAAATTTCACGAAATTTTACTTTCGTCGCCAAAAAAGTTTGTTTGTTGCTGAACTAATCTGCACGTTTCGGAAATTCGGATTTGATGTAAAAATGGTCATTTTTTCGTTTCAAACGAAGTTTTCAACACTAGCATCAAAATAACAAGAACAGTGGAACATACACTGAAAAAGAATGTTTGAGTGCTTTCAACTCGATAGTAGAGTTGACGAAGACATGCTTAAAACAATCATATTAGAGTTAAACCTCCCATATTTATATAGTTGAATTTACTCGATATTCAAACTGAATAATTGAAATTGGCGAAACGACGATCGGTCTATATCTCGTGTTACAAAACAGAGACATTCGCGTAGTGGTTTAAGTTTTAACACTCTATTGAAACATCTAACTACCGAGTTCAAACCCTAGCGAAATTTTCTTTTATAAAATTATTTAATCAAATATTTTTTCGTACCAACTACACATAGAGTAAATTCAACTCAAAAGATAATTTATTTGTATTAATAAAATGAGGTGTGTCAAATTATAAATAAGCTTGATCGTATTTAACTCAGAAAATGAGTTGATTCAACTCGATTTTACTTGATTCAACATAGCATTTTTTACAGTGTAGCGACACGTTCATTTAAAATTTTGCATCTTTCTCTGATCAAAGAAATGTAGAATTACAGTAAAAATTCAAAGAATTTTTTTCTCAGTGCAACCGTAAATTCAACCGGAACTCTTTCAAAAAGTCTGCCACGTTAAAACTAAATGAAATGAAGATATTTACACACTTTACGTAAGGGATCAATTATGTTCCTTAACCATTTTCGAAGAAAATCCAGATTCATTCCCTACTCTTTCCAGACTATCTCTGTACACCTTGATTGAATCCAGATATTTTCCTAATTGTTTAAAAAAGGAATCAAGTTTTTCGCCTGAAAACTGCCACTTTTATAATGTGGCCGAACTCATCCAACGGCTGGTGATATAAATCGAGGTTATATCCAACCTTTATTTATTCTCTTACCAGATTCGCTGAGGAATGTAATTAAACTCAACCCGCCTTTACCGGCCTGGTTTTAGCTGCAGTTTCCTTCCAAAACACTTCCAATTTAATTCAAACTCCTCGACTATTTAAATAAATTTTTGAAACTTGGAAAGAGTCTGGTTAAGGTCTGTATTTTATTCACATTTTCTCCAGTTTCATCTAAAATCGGTTCCAGATTGATTCACTAGACTATTTCTAGTCGCCATCTAGCCAAGAATTTTTCTACTCAGGTAACTGTTAATTTAATGTTTATCACGATAACAATTTTCTTAGATAATAGTCGTTTATCACTGTAAACTGAGAAAAAAGTCACATGGTTAATATTCGTGTTACTAAAATTCTGGTTGAATTAACCATATTTTGGTTATTTTAACTAATAATCAGGTAACTGGAACTAAAATTTAATAGTATTCACGAAAATTAACTATGCGCATAGTTAATATTGCTATATTTTTTTATAGGTGTACAGTCCTGATTATATTTAATAATGTTTTCTCTTAGTGCAAAGATGTTGCGTTGATGCCTTCGGAATTTCAAAATTATAATCAACAAAGGAAACTGATCTGATGTAAATTGATCAATTATAATATCTAATGCTAATTAACTGTGTGATAAAATGGAGATTACAACATTTGAATAATATAAAGTAACATGTGATAGAAGTGGTTTAATGCAGATTTAGGCGAAGACATTCAGATAAATTTGAATAACTTAAACTATTCCTAAAAATTTTCTGAAAATGAACTAAAAAAATACAAAGTCGTATGATGTAACGGCAGTAGGGTCCACCCATTCCCTCACCTGTCCTATGTTCTTTTAAATGTAAACAAACGATGTTTTTGTTTACTATTAATTCCATTGACTTTCAAAATGTAAATAAACACTGCTTATTAATTGCTACCATTTTAAACATATTTCATTCTTCGATTGTACGAGGCAAAGTTTGGAATATGTTATATTATTATTGAGTTATATCATTATACTCTAAAATAATGATACATCAAAACTACATAATATGATTAATTTTGGTATTAGTTCTCCAGCTTAACCGTCTGATATCAAGGACCGAGGTCCATTAATCTTTTCTGAAACGGTAACATTGTCTGGTGTCGTCGATATTTCGATAACGATCAAATTATGAAATGAGTAATCGAACGAACTAAACATAAAGGAGTAACGACCTCAAAATTATAAGTGTGCACACGGCAAAAGAGAGCCGGCCCGAACGCGCCCACTTACTCTTACTTGTTTGAAAGCTCATTTGTTAATGTAAGTCAACGGCCGACATACATACATGATACAACATACCGGCCAGGTTATTCCGCAATATTTACGGGCGATTGACCTACCTTCAAAAAATACAGTAGGCTGATGCGAGCGCGCACAAAAATATGCAATACAACAACTGGCAAGTACGCGCACTTCCAATCAGTCGTGACCTCGTGAACATTATTCGAAGATGAATTCAGCTGTTACCGGGAGCAGCTGATTAATTTATTTGAATGTGACAATTTCTTTGTCTTAACATTAACAATTAATTAATTAAGTGACGTGCTTAATGTAAGTGTGCAATATTACTACAACATTATGTAAATATTACTAATAAAATAATGAATATTTCAGAATTATTGAATTTTAACTTTTTTTGAATTTTTGCATGTTATATATTATTAAAGAATATTACACACTTATATGAAAGTGAAACTGGCAGAAAATAGGATAACCTATCATTTAACAGCGGTTCTCAAATCAAAATGTGAAACAGCATAATGAAATAAAATAAAGATAATAAAACATTAAAATTAACGACAAATATATATATATATATATATATATATAAACAAGCCTACTACGAATAATAAAGTATTTAACAAGGATTATTAAATAAGATAATTGATTAAATGATTAGAAAAAAGTTATCAGTATTAAAAATGATAAAATGAAATTTATTAGATCTTCCTTACACTGAGAAAAATGCAGTTGGATTTCTATTTACATTAAATAGAATCTATTTATCATAAATAGAATTATTCTTACATTAACAAATTTTACTAATATTAAATAGAAGGTCTATTAAACATAAGAAGATTCTATTACTCATAAATTTTGTAAATGTATAAAATATATTTAACTATTTCCTAAAGTTTCATTCTTTGCCTTGCCACGGTTTTAATTTTACAAACCGGCAGAGATTGTCTCTATCCTAGTAGACTTAAAACCGGGCATGCCCGTAATAGAAACCGGGCCTAACAAGGGTTGAGCTCGGGCGTGCCCACATCGGGTATATCTAAGCCGGGCCTACCAAGCGCCTTCATATATTAACCTATCTAGGTAAACCTGTATGGGCACAGATAGAGAATTCTAAGGGCCTTATATCGGCCCTATGTGCGCGTGTAATGCCTTGCCAAGGAGTAGCCTATAATCGGCGCAATGAAGGTCCTTTGTAGGCATGACTACGAATGCCAAAGATAACCTAACCTAGCTAGGCCCAATATTAATATTCCTGGGTGTACCAAGATAATATAACAATGTTATTTTTATATAAAACTGTGTAATCCTGCTAGAAAATGTTATTGATCTTAACATTTTCTATAATACACACAATTTTGTATACAAAAGTATACATTTTAATTAATAAAGTATATAAACTTATTTCTTTACAACGATTTTAGACAATTATGCTTTTTCCATTGTTAAAAATATGAAACAAAAGTAAATGTAATATTTACTTATTTTATTCTTTTAATTTTAATAAATTAAAAATGTATTTTTATATTATACTAATAAATAATGTATTATAAATAAATATTATATTAAAAATTAATTTTAATAAAAATATTAAATTATAGATATTTAAATTTACTAAAAGTATAAATAAGTAAAAAATATAAATATATAAGTAAGATTTAAATTCGTAAGAAAAAAATATTTTGTTTTAAGTATTTATTTATTTATTTTTGACTGAGTTCGGTTAGATGGTGATTTAATGTGAAATGTTATTAATAAATATATAGTGACAAAAATAAAATATTAATAAATTGTAAAACTATAAAATTTATCCAGCAACGTTAATATTTTATTTTTATAGATGTTACTTGTAAAAAATACTTGGCAACTGATCGTCCAAATTTTGATACAGCATTGAGCAATACCTTAACAAATTCTAACGATTGGGATAGAGGGCGAACGGAAAGATTAAAAAAAAATTAACCAAAGATTAATTTACAAAAAAATTATAAGATGAATAATGTAAAAGTAAAATAATACCAAATAAATGTTAAAAAAATATAAAAGTTTATTTCATTTTTATTTATGTATATTTTATTCTGTTATGTAGAAAGTCGGGAAATTTTTTATAGGCCAATCTGGTGCCTGCCTGAATTTGAATTTTTTTTTTTAAATATTGCAGCGAAATAATTTGCGAAATGTCTTTATTTATTCAAATTAAAATTTCAATTTAATGCAGTATTAAATATAATATTATTTACTTCAATTCAGATGACCTTGAATTTTTAGCTAATATTTCTCATTTATATATCGTACTTTAAAAATGTTCGCTATTTCAGTTTCACAAATAATAATGTATCAAAAGTACATTTTGTTCTTAACGCAAAATTTTCGTGTTTTAATTGTAGCAACAGACTACTTTACAGCTAAATTGCATAGTGTTCATTTTTTTCTGCTGTTTCCATAAAGCGTTTTCCAACGTTTTTTATAATTCATGAAATAACTCGATGCGTAACATTTTAATTGTTTATTATTGAATTAAGAAGCGACGTTACGTTTACTGAATTTCATGATAGTGAAGCGGTCCGCATTACAGGACTCAAATATTTTATTACAAAGAGGTCGAAATGAAGGATTCAATGCCGCAGAAGAATTTGCAGCGTACACAGACGACGCAAAATGACGCGATATTAAAGAGACGTCTCTGCCGCATCAATTTGGCTCTTTTGTGTGTAAATGGAAAAGGCCCGAGACCATTATTCCAGCATTTTACTCTGGTTTGATATCATTAAGCCATAATTTCGAGATCCATTAACTCGTGAAAATTGTGCCCTCGAAAAGCCTTAGCGGACAAAGCGAAAAGTTGTATAACGATCGAGATACGCTAATTGAAATGCCTAATAAGAAAAAGTTGTGGAACAAAGTCATTCTGACATTGCGAGTTTGCCGTTAGAGTTGCGGACAAATCCGTCAACACTTTAACGCACTCTGCGATACAATTTAATTGTTATTCGTCGTAATTTCTCTTTCCAGTTGGTGTTAAACGAAGATTAAAACTTGATTTAACATTTTCCCGCCCAGTTCTTTCTTTTGCTATGCTTATTTTTTATTAAAGTGAAAATTCACACTTAGAAAAAATGCTGTTTATTATAACGAACTGATTGTTTAGGTTAACTTTTCAAAGTTAAAGTGAATTAGGTAGAAAATTTATTCATAATAATTTTAGTATAAAACAGTAAAAATGCATAGTAGTGGTAAATTTTGTAAGTCTTATTAATTTTGTTAGACAAATTTTCTCTATTGTTTGATTGGTGTGATATGATGATACAATCAGTAAGATTCGAAAAATACCAGTAAATATTTGTATAATATTGCAATAATATTGCAAGAACATAATGAATATTTAAGAATATTTTGTATTTCATTTAATTACAAATTGGATCAATTCTGAAGACCATTATTATAATAAATTGTATTCGTTTATTGGATATTATTAAAATATCTTAATATATATAAATTACGTGTCATTGTTTGTCCGCGATAAACTCCTAAACTAGTTAACCGATTTTAATCAAGTTTGCAGACCGTGTGCAGTTTGATCCAACTTGAGAGATAGGAAAGCTTACATCTTAATTTATAGTCGCAATATTAATTTATTGCAAATTATTTGTCGGCAATTATTCGGAATGTCCCCCCCCCCAAGGTGGGTAAAAAACACATGAAATCGATGTATTTTTTTGCGCTGATTACGATTATGCAGAACAAATTTGGTTTTGGCTGACCGTTTTACAGTTATTTGCGAAAAAGTGGCATTTTTACCCATCAAGAAATTTATTTCTTTAAAATCTAACTAAACTAACCACATAGGTCCGGATATCGTAAGGAGTAATTTTGGTCCTTTGGAGCATATCTCTAAAGTTTATATTTTCAGAGTTATGAGAGAAAATTTGAACGCCCAACTCAACCCGGATGCGCTCCGAGGGACTATATTGTCGTCTACAGGGAGACAATCCCCACACTCCCAAACGATATAACACATGTTTTCTGGGTATTTTTTTCTGCTGATTACGAATATGCAAAAAATTAGTTTTTATTACCTGTTTCAAAGTTGCGTCGCGCATGCGCATACTAGTTCCTCACCTCTGCAGAGTCGGGAGACGGCTTTATAAGGCGACGCGGCTGGCCAGAAGAATGAGATAGCACGGAATTCTCGTACTGCTCACTTCTCTCGAGGATGTCCGAGAGACCGAGAGAACATAGTAACGGACACGCTGTGCCATACCGCTTTATTACATAGGTTCGCTCGGAAATAATAGCTCTTATTACTAGTAACGGCCACAGTGTGCCATATATATTATTTACTAGTAATGGCCACGCTGTGTCATACCTCTCTTATTACCGCTTTTATTACATAGGTTCGTTCGGAAATAACCTAACCGAAATCAGTTTCAAATGATAAAGCAAACACGGCAGAATAAGAATTGCGATATGCAACTGCAAAAGTGCAGCGAAGCGGCTGCAACGCTGTATCACGTCAAGTTTTTCTCAGTTTAGTCATTATTTTCTCGCATTTATTACAGAAAACTTCTTTGTTTCTTCTGTCAAAACTTGAAAGAGGAATTTATAATAAGCTGCAATTTATATTACCAATGTTAACAATTTCTTTTCTGCGAACTCCATTGCAACCGCTTGTTCGACATTTCTTGCTTATTGCCGAATCCACTATGGTGTGCAGAAAATTTTCCAAATTTTGCGAAAATAATGATTCTTCATTTGTTTGGATACGACCATGTTTTGTTTCAAATACACACATATTTTAGCACTTGGCCGTTTCGTAAATGCTGGGGCATAATTTTAGCAATTGTTCTGCCAAATACGACACATCAGAATTACAAAATAGCTGATATGTGTTTGTTCCGAGAACTTTAGATTTTTCTCCGTACTGCTTTAATATATCAGTTCGAAGTTTGTATGTATTCTGGCTTATTCCTTTTTTAATAGCATCTGCTATTATACTAAACAAAGGAATGTGTTCCATTTTTTGAATCTGGAAGCGGTACATAATAAAAATGTGGGGTATTCCATATATTATTTACACGCATATTTAACACACATGCGCGCGCGCACAAACATACATATACATATCTTTTCCTTCAAGTTCTCATTATCAACAGTTGTAGTGGAAATAGATTGGAATATGCTGTCAAACGCACATGTATTATTCACAGATATGTTCGTGTTATTAATTTTGTTTTGCTGAAGCATCATAGAGCTTCCATTTCTTAAGACGGGTAATTTTATATGTTGTTTCCATATCAGTGAATCTTTAATAATTCCTTTGCTTTCACCTAAATATAATTTTTTTTCTTTTTTTTTTGATAATCCTCTCTAATTTTCTTTCCTCTGTGATGTAATAACTTCTCGTGCTCTGTCTAAAACAGACCAATCATAACAGATTCTACGCATCCCGCAACCTTCTTCCATGTCAACCGGCTTGGAACATCCCTCCAGTATATGTACTGGCTTGCTGCACACCTGACCGCCTGTTGGCATATCACCATTCGCACATGCTGGACATGATAATCGATTAGAAGTATTATTTACTTCATTTGATCTGCAGGAAAATAGTTCTAAGTTTGTAATAGGTGATTCATTTTTACTTGAAATACTATTATGGTCAAATTCATGGAAACTTGCTTCGCAAACATCTTTCACATCATTAACGAAAATCTTTGAATTCATTATTTTCAATTTTCCAGCTAAATATTCTAGATGTTTTTGAACGAAAACATCAATTCTTAGTGATTGTGATGTTTTAAATATAATGCTCTTCAGTTTATTGAATTCGTTTTCGCATGCTGCAGAAGAAGCTGAAATTCGTCCATAACCAAAGTTGTCTGTTCTTATATTTGACCATATAGGAAGAATTGCAATATGCTTTACTAGCAGTTTGCCTAATTTAGGTACATAATAAGGATTAACCCGATCCGCTTCTTGTGTAAGTTCTTTCTGTAAATGCATTAAACTTCTTTTTCAATCTTTAAGCCCCACTCATGTCACAAATTTATCCGATTGTTTTCCAGCAACTTATAATCTGTATCAATACATTTCTTCTGCATATTCTTCTATTATTTCAGGTATCTTAGATACCTCCTCTGTAATATGTAATATTTTAATTTTACTATTTAGGAAACTTACGAAATTCTTCGTTACACTAAATAATTATAAAAAAATAAAATATCACGCTATAAGTTTAACAATGAAAATAACAAAATTATATATTTTTTAGTAATTTTCTTTTCCATATATCTTTATACATTCATATATAATGATTTTGTTTATAGATTAAATATTATACAATATTTTGCCAATAAATCATGGCCAGTATTTGAATTACTTTTTCCTGAGTACAATCAATGAAATTTGAAGATACAACATAATATAATAGTAATCCAATATTAAGGGGATGCAAAAACTTTACTGAATCAGAGCCAGTATATTTTATAATTAATAATTATATTATTTATTGTTTCGCATATGATGACCAGAGTGCGTTCCTTATATATGGAAAAAATAACAAAGTCCAAATTTCAATATTGATGCAAGTTATCAATAATTAATGAGTACACTTCGAAAACGAAAAACGATTTTCTATAATTCAGAATAAAATGAAGTCAATCTTCAATATTAACGTGTATAATTTGTGAGTGTTATCAATCGGAGCGTCCACACGCCGCCACAAACTTTGGCGAACGTGGCGTCCACACATCGCCGCTTGTCCAGCGTGGCGTCCACACTCCGTCGTCCACGCGGTAAGAGTGGGGAGGCGCCTTTACAAGCGCGCGTTCCGAGCCAGGAGCTTCAGATGGAACGAATTACTCGTACAGCTCACCGCTCCTGAGATAGTCCGGGATAGACCTAACAGTGTCTTTCATTATCTAACAGGCCAGTCAGCGCCTTTCTTTAACTTAACTTAATCGGCTAAAACGAGACACGGTTCTCAATAATAGTCTTTCATATATCACTTAGTGGCATATCTAGTCCACTTTCAACAAGGCACTACGCCCATTGCTAAGGGTACACGGACGTCGTGTTTTCCCTCATAGAAGAATCAACAAGAAGCCAAGTCATGGAGGAGTTCACAACGTCTAATTCATTGGAGGATCCATTACAACCTACCTCTCGAGCAATCTATTGGAGCCGACCTGACGACATACTTCTCGAACTCAAACTAGATTACGCTTCAACTTTATTTTTATTATTTTTACACTGCGAAACCAGGTGACATCACATCTATTCTTTGGTAATAAAATAAACTCGCCTTTATTAAAATTTCCGCTATTTCCATTACCATTAGTCAAATCTTTCATTTTGTAATCTTTGCGTACACTTAGTCACAATTTTCAACAAAGCGTTTTGAATCAAATACTTTCTTTTCTAGAACTACCTTTATTTAAATACATTTGCGTTACCTTACTTTTCGCACCATTATTACGATATTTAATAGTACATTTTTTTTGTTAATTCAGTGTATATAATTATTGTTATTTGTTAAATATATCGTTTCTTTTGTTATTGAAGTACGAGTTAATCATTTCTTTTACTTATTTTCAAACTTCCTTATTGGACTTTGACCAGGCAGACGTAACTGGCAAATAAATAAATATTGTTCGTAATTTTACTTCCATTGTTTCTACCCGAATATCGAACAGTGAGATAAACGCACTCTGGTCCTGAAACTCACGTACTGAGGAATTGAAATACTACATTTATCTACGTTACCTGTAATAAAACGAGTAATTCTTTCTCTAGCTATTTCGCACATTATCTTTTGCCCAGTAAAAAATTAACCATCTTGCTCACTATAGCAAACCGTTAATATTGACATTATTAATTATCTCGATCTTTTTATACCGCGGCTCATTATTAGCTGTCCAATTGCAGCTAAGTAGATACGTTTAATTTCTGTATTTTTTATTTCTTTCAAATTTCAAACATATATTTGGACGAAATGGGCGACGTCAATGTGAATATAGCACATGGGTAAAGAAGTATCTTTAAATAAGTTATCCGCGTACTCTTCGATGTCTACTGACATAGGATGCTTACGGGAGCGCCTGATTCCGTGATTGATTCCGGAATCATGTGTTCTAAAACATAAGTTGATCTTTCCAATATTTCACGTTTAGTAACTTAAACCAACTTATCTATTATTTTAAGTCAGGAGAACGCACCACTTGGTCAACAATATTGT
>JABFPN010002550.1:0-21728 GCA_022817305.1 Leptoteleia sp. ZL-2020 | reverse complement strand
CCCCCCCTCTTCGTCGATAACAGTTGGCCGGAGACGAGAGCAAGCGCCGAAAAAAAAAAAAAAACATGACTATTAGCGTGACGGCGGCTCATCTTTGCTCAAGAGGACGTTATATTTGCCGCCGCCCGTCTCCGTGATCCTGAGATTATGTACAATTTTTGTATAGACAGTCCGTCCCTCTTTCTGTTGTAAGATATCTTTCTTTCCCACTTTCTCTCAATGTTTTTTTACTCAATTTTTTTTTTTTTTTCGTTGAAAAATAATGTTGCCACTAAGAGGATTCGAACTAACAAATCATGCCGTTGCGTCGGAGATTCTCCGTTGTCAGATTCTGGGTTGATTGTGTGATTGATGATTAATGGTATTGGTGGATGGACGTTTGAAGAGAAACGTATATAAAGTGTAAAAATGTTGGAAGTATATTGCGTTAGGAATACTGGGTGGTTCAACAAGAAATATTAAGAATAGTTTAGGAGAAGAAAGAGTATTAAGTCAGACGGGATAGATGGGAGTGTGATGCGAATGACGAGGTTTAAGATGGTTTATGTCATTAAATTAAAAAATGGTCTGAATTAAATAAAATGTTGAAAATCGAGTAGATACATTCGTTTTGTTGAATTTTATCGGTATTAATAATGATAGGTGATTGAGTACCAATTTTGTTTAGAACCTTGGGTAATTATTTTGAATTTCACACCGTGAGTTTTTGAGAATTTAAAATTTTCTAATTATTAAAAATATAATAGCAAACAATAAAAGTTTCTAAGCATAAAGAATTGATATTTAATGTATAAGAAATCATTTATTACAGTTTTGAGAATGTCACAATTTGTATTTAATGTTAAATTGAAGTAAAAAAATGCAGGGATTTTTTCCATTAACTGCCACTTTGACTGACGTTAATTCTGCGTTTAATTTAACTGCAATCAAGTTCAAGATGGAATTAATGTTAGTGAATTTAATCAAGGTTTTTAAGGTGTTTGTAAGTTGCTTTCTTTTTGTTTTCCAATGTACATTTTCATATACATTTACATACGCACTTTATATGTACATTTTAATGTCTCATTTGATTATTATGATCTTTATTTAATTTACTAAAGTTTGATCACATCGCATTACAATTTTGCATATTATTAAATATTCAGCAGCTTTTCAAGTCTAATGTGATGCCGATATTACTGCAAAAAAAACAGTATTATAATTTTAACACACTTTGCTAGACAGGTTTAAAATTATTTAACGAAGTATTGCGCTTTATTGCATATGATATTTATTTTAATTTTAATTAATTAATAATATTAATTCAGTTACAAAACATTCAAGCACTTACAAAACCCTGTAAGTTGCATCACGCAGAAGTATAATTTAATATATTTAATTATAATATAACGTCGCTTGAATTTACATCTGTTTAATTTACAAAATGAATTTCACTTGACTGGAATATATTTAGTTTAATAAATTATAGTAAAAAAGCATCGTCGCAGGAAAAATAAGCTGAAATTTTTTATTCGCATCCTTTTGTTTGTAAAATATTTGAACCTATTCTATTGACGATTGCAACAATAATTTCATTTAATTGAAAAATTAAGAGTATGTATATTTAAATTTATTTAATTAATGCATACTTTTAATTTTAATTAAATTTATTTGTAGTCATCAAATGCGGGCACAATTATTGTTCTCGACTTGTGAGAATGTTGCATTCGCTTTGCTTATTCAGCAAGCGCGCACTGAAAGAAATTTATTACTAATTGTTACTATATTTTATAATAACTCGGGGATATGTGCGCGTTTTATAGCATTTCTTATATGATAAAGTATTTTAAAAAATGTGACCTAAAAAAAGTGCAATATATGAAAAACAATTTAAAAAATTCTACATACGTTTAAGTCTTGATAGACGTTGCAATTTATATAAAATAAAATATTTATAAATAATTAATTTGGTATAAAATTCGTCAATTTGTAGTTTGTCAACGAGTGACATTATACCTTAAGAGAAAATGTTTATTTAAAAAAAATTTACATACATATATATATATCCATAAACGTTACAATAATTTTCACATTGATCTTGGTATTTTTGCGAAGTGCTTCCTCAATTTTAATGCGTTCCGCTAAAGAACGAGAGCGTCAATTTAAAAGTGCGAAGTTTCTCGAATGATAAGCAATCTAAAATCGTTAATTAAAGTAAACGTAAACACTCGAAGGTGTCCTTTTCGCGCGAGATGGTGCTTGACATTTACTTTATATCACTCCGTTTGAGCGTTACTTCAGGATTCTATGGCTCTTTTGAAAGTCCAATCGACAGTCCTTATAAAATTGCAATAAACAACGCCAAGAGTGAACTCGCGTTTAAAATTATTTCAATTCATTTTGCGAAAGGACATTTTGTGAATCGCGATTAAATATCAACATTATCCGGCCCAGCGTAATCTCATTATCCGATCTTAAAAAATTAACATCACGCCGCGCGTATTACAATTTTTCATTATCATACAAACGCATTAATGAACCACCGCATTATACATGCATTTACATTCAGGAAACAACATAAAAGCAGCATTAGCGATAAACACGAAGTAACCATATAAAAATGAACAATTTAAAAGCATCGCAAGATGATTTTATTTGTGCGCGATACCGAGGCAAGGTTTGATAGTGAATGAGGAACAATCGTGCCAGTCGATGAACATTATTTTAGCCCTGAACTTTGTAAAATCATAAATTGAAATGAGTAAAGATTTTTTTGTTAAAAAAATCAATGGACACCGGGACATTTATATCAGATAAATGCACTTAATTGAATTCCGATGTAATTGAAATTTTTATTCTGACATTTTGCTGACACAGCTTGGAGGAGTGCGAAATAATTGTTTTACTGCACAATAAGATTCGGAATGTACACGTTGAATATTTGTACATTAGGCCATCGATTAATGTATAAAAGAAAAGGCGTCCATGCTTCCTAATTGGGGTCCGAACAGGCACTCCAACAAAGCTTTGTATCCTTGATGGAATCCAAAAAAAAATTGAAATATAAACAGTATTTTCTGATAATTATTTTTGAGTATGCCAAATGACAAATGCAGTGATAATCAGTGTAACCATTTTCTGTTTTTCTATCCTTAATATATATATATACAATTGTCATATGATTATAACGTCTGCATAGTGTAATGGGGTTCAACAAGTTGATTTTAATTAATTCAATCTATTACATACAATTATTAATATTATTGTAATATATTATTATTATGTAATTATTATTATATAATTGCAAAAGTATATCTTGGGAATTCCCAGAATATATCCAGACGAGTAAAAATCTGTATGGATATTAGCTGGATCATTTATCTTCTTCCAATAGAAATAATTCCTGAAAAAGTAGAACTATTCTTACTGAAAGATTTTTCTGCAGTTTATTATTATTATTATTATTATTATTATTATAATTATTCGAACCCTTAATTCTGCAAATACTTCATATTCCCACTTCATTAGGTTCGTCAAAAGTCTTCGATAAAATGACAACTAAAATGTTGGCACCGTTCAATTTCTCCAGCGCGTCCTTAATAATATTTTCATTCGTTCATTCCCGCAAACCGGTAATTTCATTTGTTTAGTGCCATTACCGGCCGGTGTGGTCACGTGTAATTGATTAAACAGTGGTGCATTATTCGCGCATAATGAAAAAGCTTTTATTTGTATAAAAGCTTCCCTCTCGGTATTATTGGTACTCGCGCGCAACTATCAATCTTTTATCTCCAAATGCAAAACAAATCGTCGGTTACAACGGTGACCTAAATGTCCGGAAACTTTTCACTTCGCAGTCCTTCGACCCTTCGCCCCATTATATTCACATTTCTCTTTCTCTCCTCTCGTTCTTTCTTTTTTTTTCTTCTTTTTTTTCATGCTCGTTATCGTCACGTGCTTTTTCCGTTAATGAGAATCGTACACTGCTAATGAAAGTGAGACACTATACTCTTTGAGACCCGGTTTAACTTACGCGGCACAGCGAAGTGCATCGCTGAATCAATTAATGTGATGGAAATATTACATTAGTGCGTGGAGCGTGGGACGCGAACGTTAAATGCGCCCCACATGTAACGACAAGTGCGCGAGCTCGCGCACGCCGCGTAACCCCGCTTTCACGATTCCTCACGCGCGAAAAGGGGAAGAAGTGGCACACTTCCTTTTACCACGCTTCGCGTCTCAAAGCGGAACGCCGAGTGCTTCTTTTTTTTTTTTTTTTTTTTGTTTACACTTCTTTCTCGATGATTAGTTGCGCTTAAATTTCATTTCGGCGACAGTTTGCTGTTAACTGCGCATCGATTTAATTAAAATTTCAAATTAACGCAAACATTTTACGCCACGCGAGATGGATTAATAAAATATATGTGACCCGAGTGCTGTTAATAAATACAATTTAATGCCTGGATTGTGTCGGTTTAATAAAATTCGCACTGTTCTTTGCATCATTATTGTAAATTAATTTTGTAATGGTACGATTTTGAGTAAATCAATGGAGATGGGTGAAAATGTTTTTAAAGGATGAAGAGTAAAAATTGCAATTTATTCCCTCGATTAGGAACAGTGCGCGATTGATGGGAACGTTTTAAAAAAGGAATAGTTTAATGTAATGAAATCGACGTTTCTTAGGGGGGAGGGAAAAAAGTCCGCTTTTATTTTCATTATTTGCATTTAACTGTTCTTGTTATATAAATTCAACGTTGTTTCCATTGTTTAATCAATAATTTCTACTTGCCGTCGCATGTTATTTTAATAAATTGAATTGAATTGCAAACAGTATTTTCTTTAATAATTTAAATATAATATAACGCAATTTAATGTTAAGTGCAGTTTGGAATATTTTAATGGTATTAAAAAGGAACAAAAGAACAAAAAAGAAACAACTAATATCATCGAACTTGAAATAATTGTCGCATTTAGAAGTAAAACCGTCAGATTGTTGAATCTTTTAGCATAAAAATGTGGAATGAAGGTGTAAAATTTGCATAGTTTTATTTGTATTTGTTAACAATATTTACCTGAAAATCTTTGGAAAAGGAAATGATAAGTCTTAAAGTGGTGAAATGTTAAAATAATGTAAAATGGATAATGCCTTGAAAGCTCTTTTATTTAATTTTCTCGATTATATGTAAATATGCGGTAGCCATTGGTAAAAGTGAATTGCAGTTATATTATTAAATGTATCGAAGCCTTTGTTTACTCTGGCAACGCAAATGTTCTTCACTTAATTGATATAATCGAATTAATACCGCCATTTGCATATCACCTCGAGACTACTTATTTTCAGCAGAGTTTTCAAAGTTGGAAGGATTTTAGACGAAATAAATCTCTGCCGTGTATACAGGGAAAGAAATGGCATTTGACAAATTGCGACGTATATATGAAATCAGTGATGATAATATCACACTTTGCATTTTTTGGGAAAAAATTTAATATTATACAAATAAATTTCTGAACTTCTAAGAGTTTAAAAAATTGCAACAGTGTGCTGTACTGTACAGAAATTTATTTGTATAATATTAAATTCTTTTTCCAAAAATTGAAAGTGTGACATTATCATCGCTGATTTCATATATCCGTTGCAGTTTGTCAAACGCCATTTCTCTCAGTTTTATGTGTGGTGCTATAGCATCCATCATGATAAACTGACTTTTGTTTTTCATTTTGTTTCTTTTCTTTTTTTATTTATTTTTTTTTATTATATTTCATTATAACTGTTTCGCATTTCACTGTAGAATTAATGTGCACTTTTAGTGATAAATGCATTTTCATGAAAAACAAAACGTTTCATAAATTTATTTTTGATGCGATGATATAATTTTCATAAATCTAATTTCGTTTCTTTATTAATATAAGAATAGTACTTTTGTTTATCATTATGATTATTAATTTGCCATATTAATCATTATTAACTCAAAGATCTTTACGTATTCTTTGTTCTATTTTTGTAATTAAATTTTTCAACCATTCTTATATAATTCAATATAATATTTATATAATATTTTGGAGTGAATTTTTCTAATTTTTCTAATAAAAAACTAAAAAGCAAAAGAAACCTGGATTTACAACGTAAATGACTACCGAGATGTTAAACATTTTGGCTTGAAATTAAAAGCTAGAACGTTTATGAAGAATGGTATTTCACCTTAACAACTTTGCGAACTAAATTACACTATTCTTAAATTTATTTCTCTTCGGTCAACTGAACTTCTTGCGAAAGCTCAAACAAAAAGTAAATCAATGACGAAACGAAAATGTACAACAATAACGCGAAATAGTTCGCGAAAACTTTACCGTTTGTTCGGATTCGCAGATGCAAATAATTAATTTAACAAGTGAAAAAAAAATTTAAAGGAATCAACTATGAAAACGTTTCAGTTATCTCTGTACGTATTGTACAATTGTTAGATGCTTTACTGGTCGATTTGAAAAGATTCGCCAGCAATATCGCAACCTTTGCTCGAGCATTAAAAATATATCACATCGAGATTTGCGCTTTTGTTTATCGTTCGTGCACTTTTCAATTTATCTCAATTTAAAAGAAAAGACGCCATTTCAATTTCCCTATCATTCACGTTTATGCTCGGTTGTTTCGCGTTTATTAAACACAATAGTCGCGAATTAAATATTTCCGTCGCCATGGAAATGACATCAAGAATACTCGAAATGTTACACAGAAAAAATTGTACTGCTGAAATACACCGACAAAAATATGATAGATAATATTACTATTTTTAATTTAACTTTCTTGTTTTAGAACTTTTTTTAACGTCTGGATATTATCTGGAAACAGTACGGGAAAAACATCTCAGAAAGTGATCTGGAGAACATTTGGTTAGAGCTAGATGCGTTTTCCAGAATATATCCAGACAAACTGTAATCTCAAAAACGACTAAATAAGGCTGGATCGTCCAGTAGTCCAGTAGACGATGCTGATAGTTTTCCCTCAAAAAGAGAGTCTCGTGGAATGTATTCTAATTCCAGATTTTACCCAGCTGATTTCCAGCTACTCAGACTATTTCCTCAGACTAAATAATAGTACTATTTATTTAAAGATTAGCGTGTATTTAAAACGAAGTTAAAAACAATTATCTGTCATATTTTTCTCAGTCTACTGTTAATTAATATCAAGAAATGATTACCAAGCCATGATAACTTTTTACCAGGATATTTTACAAATAAATTTATCATTTGAATTTAACAATACAATTACCACTGTGACAATAGCAAAATTTTTCTTTTTTCAACTTAAAGTTAATTCGAAAGTAAAAAAATGATGAAAAGTTAATGAAATGAATAATCAAACGTCTAATCGTATCTAAAGTGTCTCGGTGATGCTGGAATAATTATAACTTGAAGGTCTATAATTTTCTCGTAATGTAATTTTAAACATTTAAGCATACATCGTGCTAATGAAGGTGCGAGACGAGAATACTGATCACACACGGTGCATTTCCGTTGCCGTGGAGCATAATTTACGCGACGCAGTAATGCGCAATAAGATTCGCGAATCAAAATGCAATTTTAATTTTAAACCATTTAACTTTAATCCATTAGCTCGCGTTATGTACCGCCGAGTGGTTATATTTTACGCGCACCCTACCTCGATCGTCATACTCCCAATAATATTAATATTTTGTTTATCGTCTAACAAAAAGGCTTTTACGTCACCTTATCGCTAAAGTTGCGAACTTTTTAACGGCGATACTTTAGATAGATTCCCAGGGCTAGTTATCTCGAGGGTGAAACTTTGCAACTTACGACGATTTCAATTATCTTAAAAATGCCGCTATTATCTTTGTTAATAGAAATATGAATTCGTAACCGGTACTGAACAAACGAGAAGTGGCATTTTATTTCAGCTGTCTGATCTTAATGGGTAAAATGAAAAAAAAAAGTTCAGATTCTCATTCATAAAATTACAATGGAGTAGGTTGAATTAATTACACGAAGTACTTTAAATAATTAATTGAAATTTAACGAATATAACGTAGTCTTAATTAAAGAGTTATCAGGATTCAGTATTCATAATGTAAATTTAATGTACGCACAAAAAAAAGAGTCGCAAAGAAGTAATTATTACTTGGCAAATATTAAAATATTTAAATAAGCCTATTAATTAAGAAGGTATAATTTTTACTATACTGGGCACTAATAAATTGTGTAAATCTTGTACACTTTCTGCGTCAACATTGTTATATAGTATAGAAATTTTTATTACTTAACTCTTTACCGCGTGCATGCATACGTAAGATATATTTTCAATACTTTAGAGCATAAATTTTGTAATGTTCTTACAATTATCTCATTATTGTTAAAATTATATTAATTCATTCATTTCACCATTACTTATATTAAGTCAAAGTGCTTTTAATCCCTTTTTGTTTAATAATAAAAACTTCAATTAATTTATTTAAAATATACTGAACAGTATTAAAATTAAGGACACGTTAATAACTTATAAAATAATGAATTATTTTGTTTTCAATTCAAATATGGAAAAATAATCTTTTTTGATTCACAAATAATTGTACTTTTAAAAAAATCTAATTTACTAATAAAGAAAAAAAATGCAATATTCTTTGCCAATTTTTGCTTGATGAAAAGTAGTCCTTTACGGAGGAAAATTGTTACATTCAATAACGTCATTTCTTTTGTAAGATATATTTGTTATAATAGCACAATGTTCTCTTTTGATTAAAAAGTTACTATATAATCTTGCTGTCACTAAAGATGCTTATATTTTCAAAAGTAACGGTAATAACATTAGAAGAATAAAATCATAATTTTTTGGTATTTTCTTAATTATCATTTTTAATCATTCACAACATATGATGAAATTGAAAATCATTAATATAAATTTAATTTTTACATTTATCTTCATTTCAAACGAATGATACAATTTTGTTGCTCTGAAAGAAATTTCCACTTCTTTTTTCTAGTATTATTTTGTCGTTGTTTATTTATATATGCTTTTGCGGATGTATTTTAGACTAAAATATTGTTTATTTTGAGTTTATAACAAAAAGTAGACTAAACATAAGAAAAATTAAATTTTTCTTATTATAAAAAGTTATAACTTTTACTGCGATTGTAAACACAATTTCATACAGTAATGGTGGCAACGTCGGTACTTCGTATGTCACTGTTGGTAGTGCCTGTAATACTGAATTGTTATATTTGATATCTGAACGATGAAACCGATAAAACCAAGTAAACATAAAATGGAGCAGCCACGACAAAACGGCCACTTTTACAAAAAGAAAAATATCGACAAATTCGAACGAATACGAACAATGCGAGCAGACAGCGTAACACGTAAACGAGAAGAATTGAAATTTCAAAAATGCGTTATTTATTGTTTTTTTCATATATTCATCTCTTTTTCTTCATAATAAATGTAGTATCACTTTTGAATTGGCCATTACAACGTTGTTACATAGTGCTTGTTATCCGTTCAATAGCTATACTATTTCTTCAAACTCTTTTCTTTTAATTGTTTATTTTGGAATAACTGTGGGTCAAAGTGGTATGTTTTTGGGGTTTAATTATCTAAAATTGAATAGAAAGTATGATGATTAGTTTTTCTTTTGATTCTGTAACCTTTTTATCGAAAATTATCGAGTTATGAATGAGAATACGAAAGTTGCAACTTTCAATGCATTTATGCAGAACTTTAACACGAATTTATTTGCTTTCGGGCCTCAAACTTGCACAAAACATGAACAAATTCGAAGACTGTTTTATGTCATATTCAAATATTATAAACATCTGTAATTTTTCGATTTACGATGGTCTCACCTTAAATCGTGAGAAAAATTTCTAAAAATAAAAGTATCGTGCATCTAAAGAGAAACTAAAATTTTACAGTATAACTTCCTTTATTTGTATTTTTTACAAACTTTTACAATATCACCTTCGATATATATAACCCTTCCACGGTCTCTATATCGTTCTATGAAAGTTCTCCACTAATCAAAATATTGTTTGAAGTTATTTTCGGAAAATATGTTCATCATCTCCGTCACTTTTCAATAGCATTTCATTCGCAGTTACAACAGATTGAAATCTCGTACCTTTCAGAGTAGACTTGTAAAAAGTCACAAACAAAAATTTTCTGGGTTTTATCTGAAAACAATCTATGGAAAACATCTGGATATTATCTGGAAATGATCTGGCGAACATCTAAAAATAAGTGCTGGATTATCCTGCCGTTGTAAGTGCGTTATTCTGACTGGACCACTCCAAAAATAATTTGGTACATCCTAATGGAATGAACTCCCATATACGTTCCACGAGATACAACTATCGCGGGCAATCTGATATCAATGTCACCTATTATAGTGCTTAAAGATAGGTTGGATGATCCAATCTATATCCAGTCAATTTCTACCAACTTTTTTGAGTTTACAGTTCGTCATTAGAATGTATACTGGAAAACATTCCTGGTCCAGCACTTATTACCAATTCTCCAGATCTCTTTCAGATAACACCCAGACGTTTTTCCCAGACTGTTACCAGATAATATCGAGACGAATTTTTTCATTCGAGCAATGTTGGATCATCCACCCTATTAACCGGATTTGGCACCCTACGATGTTTTTATGTCTCCCAAGGTCAAGTCCGAACTGAGAAGAAGGAGATTTAAGATTGTTAAAGCTGCGAACAAAAACCGAGGTGATAAACATGCTTTCCAAAGATATCTTCAAACGCTGTTTTAACCGCTGGAAAATTCGTATGCAGAGCTGTATATTAAAGGGGATAATGTGAAAGTTTGTAAGAATTAAAAATAAAAGAGTTGTATATACTGAATGTAAAATTTTTAAAAAGATTCACGCAAAATAATGGTTTAGACATAGTAGATAAACTTATATGGTTACGAACTTCTGGTCAAATAAACGCGGAAATTCTGTCCAGATTGAAAAAATCGTTTACTCAAAACACCTATACAAATTTGACTGATCTTTTGTCCATTAGGTGTCAATATTCAGTGTCTTTAACCTATGCCGTTCATAAGACAGAATGTCATATTGCACAAAACTATATGGAATAACAATTTTTAATAAACTGTTTTAATAAATTTTCATAATTTAGTTTGCCATATAATGATATTCTGCAAGTATAATGCCAAACTAGTAAACTTTTTATAAAAATTAATATTTTTTTCTCTCAGTGTATTGCTATATCAACCAAACATTTTTTTCTAATTAAACACTATTGGCGGGACAAAATTCTTTTTGCTGATTTGACCATAGTGTTTACTTGTAATTATACTAACTAAATTTTCTAGCTGCATTGACCAAATTTTTACTTGTAATAGCCGAAAATTATTTTCAGTGTTGTTACCTTTTTTGTACTTTAAGAACATAAAGGATAAAGCTACAAGAATACATTAAAAAATTGTAAAATGTAATCATAAAGGACATAAATATTATGACTTTTCATTTTATTTCTACGAACTTCTGATTACAATTTTTTATTGTACTTTTCACAACATTGTCCATCATGTCCTCAAATTACAACGAAAAATTTCAATTCTTTCACAATTTCAATCTTCACATTTCTGATGCTTACGTCAGTTCAGAAAATTCAAATCAAGAGAATTATTTCGCAAACTCCGTCGCAGCCTGTTGAAAGCAAAATGATGGCAACAGTTAGATAAAAGATTTTTAAGACTTTTCACACAAATTTGCGTTGATTCAAGTGTTACATTGGAATCGCAGCCCTCGGCAGCCACTTCGCCGTGCGAAATGTAAATATTTCCCCGTTAACCCTTGTACATTTAAATGAGCACTTTGTAACTTTGTATCGGTGTTTTTGCGAGAGAGAGCCTGGACGGCGTCGTTAACGGTGCGGAGAAAAGAAAGCACGAAATTGGACTTGCGAGGATTGGTCGGGACAGTTTTCCGGAAGGACTTGGGGCCAAAAAAAAAGCTCGACCAGCAAAGGTCCTTTTATTAAGTATGTTGATTTGAGCCTCGAATCCGCTCCAATCCTTAAGTTTAGTTGTCGATTCGGTATAGTAAAAAGGTCGCAATCAATTCGAAATCATCCAACTCAGGAAGTCACAGTTCGTGATCACGTAACAACATGTGTAATTAATTATTTTTCAGGGGTGATAGCAAAGGTTCAATAAAAATAAAACGTGTGGTATCACATGTACGCAAAGATAATTTAAGGTGCGTTCACGTTGGTGTTTAGTATTATCGATGTTTTTTCAAGTAGTTACTTTAATGCCTCGTTTTTTGGTGTTATGCCCTCAGTTTCTTACCTTTATTTTTTTCTTATTTCTTCCTTTCTTTTCCCCAGGCAGTAAATGCTAGCGTTGTAACGTTACCTTATTATCTCACTGAGAAAAATACAGTGTAAAATTTCAGAAAGCATTATTATTCGAAAGGAATAAAGAAAGAACAAGACGAAGTGTTGCAATTTTGCAAGTAAATTTATACTTTACATTTAAGATAAAGAAGACAGAATAAGGAAATATTTTACTGACTTTACGTTTGTTCCAAAGTATTGTAATATTACATGAATAATCGTTTATATATATATATATATACAATGTACTTTTTTCAGTGCATTGTACTGAAAGTATAATGTGAAATTGATAAAAATGATCATTAACCAAATTTTATTTGAGACAGTGTTTAAAGTATCAAAGCTACTGCGTTATCTGCGTTAGAGATTTACTTATTCCCACGCATGCGAACTTCCCGAACCTCTATTGTAATAAATTTCCTATAAATGGTCGTTCCACCTGTTAAAACATTGGATAGTATTAAGAAGCATTTGTAAAAATGCAACAGTAATATTGTTTTCATATGTAAATTCCTTGCACGACTTTCACGAAACTTGTTAGCATAATCGATTTATCGAATCGTTTAATTTGCGATTTTGGACGTTAAATGAAATGACTTTTGCACAACTGCGATGATTGTACATTACTCATACTGTACAAACCTTGACTGTGTTTAGTCCATCTATAATATTCCAAAAAAAAAAAAAAAAAAAAAAAAAAAAAAAAAAAAAAAAAAAAAAAAAAAAATAAGTCGATAAAGAAATACAGCTATGTTATTTTTTAACATAATTATTACACTGAGAGGATATCAAAGAACTCGAATATTCATAATCCAGTTTCTCACAATATAACATCTGAAAAAATGACAAATCTGTCACGGAATAGAAGTCAATTTACTAAAACTTGAAATGCGCTGGTTTTTTTATTATATTATACCTTTTTTTCCGTGTAAACACTATAAAGTTTTCCATAAAACTTTAAATACTCCTCTCTTAAATACTTTCCTTAAGTGACTGCTGAAACGTTTCTTTTTTTTTCCTTAGTTTTTAATGCTTATTTTACAGTGCAGTGCACTACGTTTTGTACTATAAAAATACGCATTTCAGTTCAATGTACAAATTTACAATAGTGCAAAATGTAGAAGTTTTATGAAATTATTTTATTGCATCCCACGTACAAAGGCCTGCGAAACTTTATTTTACATTTATATATGTTGAGAGGAAAATGTTAAACTATTCTCACAATGATAATATTGTGTAAAATTTACGTTTGCGTATAGTTCGAAAAATCAAGAAATATAAATGTCTTACTAGTTTGACTCATGTACATACATGTTTCATTTTTTAAAGTAAAAAATTAGTAAAATTTAAAAGTCATGTAGTAAATATTAGTAGACAAGTACTACAAATTGCTTTTATAATTATCCTTTTTATTATTTTTAATAGTAAAATTGTTCACTCTTCAGAGATATCCTCAAATGGATATAAATTGTTTTCAATTTTACTATTACTTTTTTCTCAGTGTATTTTAAACTTAAAGGCTAATGACACGAAGCAATGTTTATACATTTTACATATTAAAAATAACAAGGATTATTACGTTCAACATTCAACAATAAGTTTTAATTTCATTGCCAAATTGTAGATTTAAATATACAGTACTATAATGAAAATTTGCTAAAACTTTTGTTCTCATTACAACACAAATCAATATAAAACGACACCATACAATTCTTTATTTACCAACTGAACTTAACGAGTGAAGTAAGTGAAAAATAAAAAGAGGACTAATGATTAATATATGATTTATATAAGACGCGTCTTTTATAACTGTCAATGTTGAAACGCATTGTCGAAATTCACGACTGATTGTGTTCCTGCGTCGGAGCTGCTGCGGTTACTCTGCGCGACAAATATCCCAGGGAGTTTGCAGTATCAGAAGTCAGTGTGATCGGTACGTTCCTCTAGATCGAACGCGTGAGTTTACGTGTAGTTGAGGTGACGTAGACACACGTGTTGGACCGTAGAGAATCGTTCATGGCATCGTGGAACCTCTTTGATACCGACTATTTCAACTTGCGCGCAACGGCCAAAGGCCACGTCATCGCCCGTCTGAATAATTCAACCCAACGAGATCGCCAATCGAACGCAACCAAAGTTGCGACGACGTCCGGCTTGCAAAAACGTTTATCGTCCACTCAGCATAACGAAATTCAACGGACAAAGTATTAAAGTGTGCAAAATAACAAAAATTGAGCAAGCATTAAATAGCTCGAAGAATTTAAATAATAATTGCAATTAATTGTTTAAAAGTGAGAGAATTATGTCGAGCATAATTCTCTCACTTTTAAATAATCTTTGTCGAGCTGATTTATGTGTATTCTTTTTTTTTTTTTTTTGGAACTCGAGGGAATAATCGGCTTAGTTGGTATTATATAATAAAATAATGTTAATAACTTTGTCTTTGAAATCAGAGGGAAACTTGCGTAATAACTGTGCTATTGTAATATAGTATTTATCATATTAATAATAAGTCTATATTATTAATATAATTGTAATTAGAGTGCGGTTAGTATAATTATAGTTACAATCATTATAGTGATAAGAAATGATAAGATCGATGTGGTTAATTTAATTAAGGTAATGCTGTATTTAACCGAAGCATGTAGTATTGGAAGAGTATATGCAACTGTGATATGCAGTGATTATAAATATATTATCTAGTTACTTTAACCATATAATGTATTCGGTGTCACCACAGATAAGCAGTTTCAGTTACTCAAAATTCATAGTTTTTATACATACATGAGAACAGTTATTTCAACCATAATATGTAATGTAAATCATTAAAAATATATAATTATTGAAAATGCATAATAATTATGACATTGATTAAACTAATACTGATATTGTGCCTT
Organism: Leptoteleia sp. ZL-2020; assembly: GCA_022817305.1. Taxonomy (NCBI): domain Eukaryota; kingdom Metazoa; phylum Arthropoda; class Insecta; order Hymenoptera; family Scelionidae; genus Leptoteleia; species Leptoteleia sp. ZL-2020. The sequence goes on along the minus strand of JABFPN010002550.1, from coordinate 6,477 downwards.
ACAACAGATATTATCAAAAAGATAGCATTATAAATGTTTGAATTTTAAGTAGATACACTTTTAAGGAGTTTCACAATTAACGTGAATTTTCATTGATTTTTTTATTGTATGTTTTTAATAGTCGTTGCAAATGAAAAATGTCGGCACGCCAGAGTACACCAACTAATGCACGACATAGCCCAAAGGTCGAGTTAAAGCTTACACAAATAGTTAGTACAAATGATGCTCCGGTTTGAAGCAGGAAATGCACTTTAACCACACAAATGCAGACAAGGTTTTATTTAAGGGGGGAGGGGGTAGATTATTGTTAGATCTATAAAGAACTTAAAAGAATTTTAGTTCAAATATATTTTAATTTTAATCAGTTCTTTTGGTACTATTAACAATGATAATAATAATATATTTCGTTATTAAAATCTCATTTCGAACCACATCTGTTTTTATTCATTTTTAGCAATTCTTTTTAATATTCAGTAGAGATAACGGCATTTATAAAAAAACATGATTTATAAATTTTAAATTATACAGGTTTAGAGAAATAAATACCGAAATATTTATCTTTTATCATTAATTCCTGTTTAAAATTAACCTACTTTCAATTTCTTTAAGATTAATTAGGTTATCACAATAATCCTTAAATATAATATCATAATCCCACCATTGAAGTACCAAAGATACCCTAGTCGTTGCAAACCAATTGCATATTATTCAATATAAATATAAGCTGTACCAAAATAAAAGTAGACGATTTACTTAAACTTTTATTATTCGTTGTTGTACATAGATTAGAGTGATGCATTACTTTTTTTATTTCATTCCATTCGCATGAGTGAAATAAATTAAGAAGATGAGTGCTATTTTATTTTGATGTTAATTCATCAAAATACCGTCAAGTTTAATTAAAGGATTAACTTTAACTTTACCAAAGATTAAGAAATCGTAAGTAATTTTAATTAATTACATTTTTTCTTGGGTACACATAGGAAAAGATTTGATTAACCCTTGTGGAAATAATTTCTCTGCAAAAGTTTGTGAAAACATCTACAAAGGTTTGCAATCGTCTGCAAAAAAAACTCTGAAAAAGACGTCATTCCAAATTTCCCTTTTCTCAGACATTTGCTAAGAAAGAATAATCTAAATCTGAGTTCGAACTTTTAGAATGTCTGAAAATTTCCACTGAAGTCCCCAATGTTCCATTACACTCTATTAATATTAATAATTAAAAATAACTATAAATGTTAATTGAATGAATTAAGTTTTTTTTTCTTGGCGTATACAAAATTGGAATATACACTTTGATATTCTCCAAAAAAAAAAAAAAAAAAAATATTGATAAAAAGTCAAACTATTGTATATACCAAAAAAGAAACACTTAAAATAGATAAAGAAGATTGTTTGCGAATGATCACTTCGTCGCCATTCGTCGACAGTGAGTGTAATTAGGTCGTACCGGGGCTCAAAGCTTCGCCGATTACAGTTGAGTACCCATAAACATAAAGTTTTCTTTAGTCGGTGACGCGAGATAATCTGCGTTTTCGTAAAGAAATTACGTGGGTCAACGGTTACCAATAGCTCAACCAAGCTCGCGCTTAGTTTCTACAAAATTTGCATCGTTGTGTCAAATGAAGAAACGCGATGAACACAGTAAAGTAAAAATAATACCTGCTCTCGGATAAAAAGATTTGCACGGCTGAAAATAGCGAAAAAAATACTATTTACGGATCAAATAACAGGAGTAATAAAAAAAGAAATAATTAATGGTATCAACGTAAAAAAATAACTTTCTGTTTATGGTTGTATTTATGTTTAATAGAATTGTAATTGCAATTTATATTTAATAGATTCAATGTAAATGCTCATTAACTAGAATTTAATTACACGATCAATTTATAGTGTAAATATTAATTGTAATTACTCTGTATAATAAATAAATAATTCACCATGCAATTAAACGAAATAATTAAACACTAAAATGGCGGCTGATAATAAATACATCCACCGGAGTTCAATAAAATAAGTGATAACAATATTTTAACATTGTATTAAAAGTTTAAATGAGACAGGTTTGAACGCTATAATTTAATTTTGTTTTCGGTTCATTAATGTTGTAAAATTTTTACATTTTCTGATTACACGCATTAACATGTTAATTGCTTGTACTCTTGTAATTATCCGTTAATGAAATTTCACTGAATGTTAAAATTGTATTTATCATATTTAAAGCAAATGATGAACAAAATTAATTTTAAAAAGTTCCGACCAATATCAAATGTTGGGTATATGCAGAGAGATTTTGTTTTAGAATAACGTAAAAATAATCGAAAAACTATGAAGACATGATTTTGTCATATTATTTTTATGATATTACAAGATTTATTAGAAAACTAGCCTTTGAAAACCACTAAATAACCTATTGTACAGGTTAGAATTATACATTCTAATCTTATATGTTAAAAATTTACACTGTAAGTTGTATATTATAGTAGAAGTCAACATTTTATTTATGTTTATATGTATGTTTACTCACATTATTATTATATATTGCTTAAAAAAGTGTTTACGCGAAGATCCATAAATTTAACCCCCCACAAAAAGTGAAATTTAACTCCCCACCTTCATAAATTATGCACAATTTAAACGGAAACGAGTCAAAGTAAATAAAATGCTTACAAGATAATTAATTGACGCGGACGTGCGGGACGAAAATGGATCGTCGTTTTGGTGATGGAAAACAGAAGTGAGGAGTGCGGACCGCAGATTGGCGCATCGCAATAGTCCACCTGGCTGTCGGATAAATTCAGTGCGAACCGGATTAACCATTCTCATTGCCGTGACATGCGGCACGTTGTCAACCCCGTCGACTATAGCGTTTCCGCCCGGTACAACCTGCTAACATGACACTCAACATTAATGGCCATGAAATTTCGTCCAGAAAATTGCGTAAAACACGGCCGTAGCATTGTTATTCGTTTATCATTGCTGATAACACCTTTATCCCGTTATGCTTTCGGAATGCTGATAGTCAACTTGAAATGTCCATTGTTTCGTACCGAATTATATTATAGATTCTAGTATTAATCCTCCGTGATAGATGTCCCAATTTTGGATCACCTTCGCAACGCGTCGCATATATTATCAAATTTTTGTTTTATTATTAAAGGAATGATTGAACTGAAATGCAATTAAAAATCACAATTTATCGATAAATTAATTAATTTTTGTTTCACAATAAGTACTTTTATATTCAAAAATATAATTACTCGAGTTCCAATAAGTATTTAAAGATAATTTGCTTTCATATAATGAAAATAATTTTAACTAAAATAATATTCATCAAAAATTGAAAACAATTTCGTTTGAAATGGTACATTTTTCGGAGTACACACTGAACATGTAATGTACATAAAATTTGCTCCTTTTAACTGAATCCTTTTAGTACAAAACTATCCTTCAACTACTAACGGTAATTTAAATCAACAAAACTCTACATCCTATCTATTCGCTTAATGAACTTCCATATAACTATATTCGTGAAAACTATAAAAATCCTAATTCTTTCGGAAGTTGTCTTAATTAAATCCCAAATTTTATTTTAACGAATATCGCCCCTTAAAATTTATTTGAATACGCGCCCATTTATATAATCTGTTAATTCAAAAAGTAACATCCAAAATAGGGTACAACTATCCAACCGTAATTCTAAATCATACTCTCATAATGCTTCGTCACCGTTGTGTACAGCTCAGCCTCGAGTATCACTGTTTTAATTGCGCTCGCAATTCCACCCAAAATTGTGTTATTAACTCGCGCGATTAGAATGCCATTGCTCATTGTCTTTTTACCAGATGCGTAGCAAAAATTGTACAAAATCTCAAACGCTAACAAACCAAAATTCATCAAACCGAACTTTGAATTAATCAGACAAAAGTTTGCCGATGTACCAACACAATTCCCTACTTATTCACGCCATGTTGTTGTTAACAGTACGGAGCATCTAACGGCATCGTATTCCGGATCTGCGCGGAATTCTGCGGCGGGCTCATTAGCAAGTTCACGCGAGAGCAGCGCTTCCCAAGGTTCGGCACTTTATCGCGTCCTCATGTTGGGCGCCTCAGCGGTCGGCAAAAGTTCATTGGTGTCGCAATTTATGACTTCCGAATATTTACACGCTTACGACACATCGATAGGTGAGTACTTTTATGATTTATACACTTTTAGTGCAATTTTTAAATCTACACCGAGGAGGAAAAAAACGGTTAAATATTACCCGGTGCCTGCTCCCAATAATTTGAAGGTATTATGTCAAAGAAATATCGTAACTTATGGGAATTTTATCTTTATTATTTGACGGGAAATTTTGTAAAATAATAATTACCCTGACAAAAATGCAACGTAGGTTAAGTTAAATATATTTAAAATTATCTTTTAAAGCTTGTTTCTTTTTTAAAAAAAAGTTGTTATAACGTACGTGTTTAATATATATTAAATAAATTTAACTTTTGACATGCTTTACATTTTTCTCAAAGTAATTATCATTTTATAAAATATTTACAGATATTTGTTTAGCGGCAATTTTGCCAATTTGAACCTTGCCAAAGAATGACATTTCACCTTAATAGGCTTCTTAAAATGTTCAACGAGAATTCAGATATTTATTTCTTCGAATCGATAAAAATCATTAGTACATAACACATTACCTTCGAATTAAGAAATACTTCAAGAGCAATTTTTATTACATAAAATTTATCGCGACCATATAAATTCCAATAATTTGCTGCATAATTCGTAATTCCTTTTCTTTGAAATAAACAAAATTATATTTTACTTTAATTACATTATCATAAATTTTTACCATTCATCGCTGATTGTACGCTCTGTTCTAAATTATATAAGGAAATTCCTCTAAACGCGTCTTTTGATCCTTATTTAAATTGCATTTATTATTTCAATATTCAAAAGCCAACGTGTACACTAAAATTAGACACAAATTCTTCCTTTCATTGCCGTTGAAAGTAACGTCAAGAAATTCGATTTTATTCGGTTGGATAAGTTTCAAGGCGCAGATAACGCCGGAATCAGTTTTTGCAAGTTGTTTGCATTCACTCTTACCCGCGCAAAAAGTTCCATATATTCAGCTTTGAATGTTAATTTCGTAGTGGATAACCCTGTTTTGCATATTAAATGTCCGTAAATTTCAACAGTTTGTATGCATTAGTAAAACTTACGTGAACATTTTCTTATCGGTGGGGGGGGGGGATGCGAACAAAAAGAGCTAGTCGATATTTGCACTTTTCTCGGTTTAAGATCTCGGTTTAAAATCGTTAATTATCCGTATGTTGCATTTCGTACTAATTTTACGGGGCACGGAATATTATCGGTGAAACATGAAGTTTAGTCTCGAGAAAGTTGCGAAAGCATAAAGTTAATTAACTGTTAAATTTCGCTTGAATCTTTTATAACAATTATAAGAACGATGTATAATGGTAAATTATTGGGAAAACTTTGGCCCAAAATTTCGTTACCGGTAGGTATAAAACTTAAATTATTTATTAATTACAGTTTAATGCAAGTAAGCTCTTGCTTGAAATTCTCATAAACGTTGCGTTGCAGTAACATATAATTACAAAATTTTAATGAACAAATTTAATACAATTTAGAATAAAAGGCATGATAACCATCATTGACAGGGAGTTCCGGAAAGTATTTTTCTCTTAAAGTTTTGATTGGATATTGCGGATCTCTGCTCGGGACTCAATTGTAATGGGATTAAAATTTTCTCAATTTTGTAAATTGTGCCACGCGAGGTGGAAAAATTATGTCAAATATATTCCCAAATTAAGGCGTCCAATAAAATGCAGATTTTCAGCGAGTTAGGTATTATTTTATTGTCTAATTTATATACGAAAATCTAGATCAGCAAAAATGTCATGGTCTTGGGTGAGCGTGTATGCTCAATGTGAAAATAAAATAATAATTCGATGCTTAAATGAAAACCAAATTACAATCATTTCTCTCATATATACATATATATAATAAAAAAAAGAGAGAGGAAATTAATACTATTTCCGTTCAGAATTTAAACTATTGAATAAATGCATGACATATACTTGATTATATACAATAAAATCTGCAACCTATCATGTTTTATTTGAATTTATAAAAGTATATATGCGTAAAATACAAAAATCTGTGCTATAAAAGTATTTCTTTGTAATGTAAAAATGCAATCCATCGACCAAAATCTAATTTCCGTGCTCGAAACTTCAACTTTCATTTCGATGTAACTTTGATACATATCTGTACACGGCCAATCAATATCTTTCGTGGTGTAAATATTTATTTTAAACGCCAAAAAAAATTTGATCCATCATGTTTTTTTGCATCAGATTCTGTACATACATCGAATTGCTTTTTGAATGCTGCTTTATGCAGATGGTTTAAAACTGTTTTGTGGTCGATCTTTAGTTCCTGAACGAT
>JABFPN010002549.1:0-21730 GCA_022817305.1 Leptoteleia sp. ZL-2020 | reverse complement strand
CAAACACAAAAAGGAAGGCCTGAAGTTGTTTCAATTCATATAATAGGTTAGAGTGGTGGTAATGTCAGGAGTCTCATTTTCCTCTCCTACAGCCCCGAAAGTGTGACTCCTCACAGGTTTGACTGTACATTGCAACTAAAACATAAAGAACTGAATGTAAATATTGAAATTGAATAAAGACAAAACATTGTTATTTCTGTTTTCTTTGTTTACAATGTTCAAAGTCAACTGGCCTTGACAGTTCAGATCAAACAGTGCTTTCCGAGCTGACCCAACTTAACGTTCTTTCCAGCAAACACATCGAAATATGTAAATGTATATACATAATTAAATAGAATGTTAACAAATATTTAATATTTTTAGTGAATTTACAAACCATGCATTATTATAAAATCACACATTTTCTGTTTCGAATTTTAATTTTAATTCATACGAATGTTTGTTGGTTTGTTTGTTTTTTTTTCCTTAAGTAGAATTTTTTATGGCAGAGAAATTGTACATTTTTAATATTTTGCATTCAGTATATATGTTGATTAAACGAACTAATTATTTTTAATACCTATATCAAGTTTCGTATCGCACTTTCAGAATCTGGCTTTACTTTGTCAACATATAACCGGGTCCTGCTTTGAATATAACCAGGTTAACTGAGTTCAAACTGCTAGTTACTAAGTCAAGACACATTGTCCGAATGTGATCTGCTCTCTGTAATTCAAAGGTATGTAATTTCAATGTTGTGTAGAAAGATTAATTGACATTGGTGTAACATTTCGACATTGCTACAATTTTCCTATTTAATTGAAGATTCCGCACTTTCGTAAACTCCTGAAACATAATAATATCATTTACACGAAATACGCTCTAATCAAACCAAATTCTTCTATTTTGTAACATTAAAATTTCCACACCAATTTCAATTGTTAATCTTATTTTGTCCGTTCAATTTGCTTTACAATTGTTCATATTTATTCACAAGATTCTCATTCCACTTGAAAACTCATTACTCCCCGATTCGACAAATAGCGAACTATTGTCGATTTTACCTTTATTGCATGAAAAAGTAACCGAAATGATTTAATCGCTCCCCCCCCCCCCCTCGCCACCGGTTTCCCCAACGCGGGAAGCGTTTCATGAATGAGTACTTATGAAATTGATTTTAACCAAGCTTACTTAAATGGTCTGAATGACTTTATTAAATAAAACCGAAATTTAAGCACGTTGCCATTGCCCGGCGCGGTGAATGAAGTTGGAAGGCAGAAGCCGGGCTGAAAATGGCTGAAAAAGCGGGCGCAGTTTAAATCGTTACCGTGGCCCCGAGTAAATCATCCTTATCTCATACAGCGGCTCTCGTTAAAAGCTTTCGCGATATTTAAACTCATCTGTTCCCAGGCGAAATGAAGACATTTTTTGAAGGCACCATTACAGGCGCGCTCCATCGTTTGGTAGAAGACCGGAGGCGTCGTGGTATTGCGCGCTGTCTACGTGTAATGGTGTCTGGCACTATAAATCAGAGGTTGCGAAGTCGATTGAGACGTCGCGAGCAGCACTCTTTGCGCGGGCAGGCCTTTTTGTCAGGCGGGGCGGCCTCGCCACGTATGTGTGTGTGTGCGAGTGCGCGCGCCCGCGCGGGTCGGTCGGTCGGTCGTTAAATGCAGGCAGAGCCGAGTGTGTCGAAGTAACGATATGCTAAAGGCGACTGTGCACGGTAGCGGCATATTCGCCTCGGCCCTCTTAGGCGTCCTCGCGGCAATGATATACACAGCTCAATACGTTGCGCTCATTCGCTCGCATCCTTTCCACGGTTTGCCCGGCCGCGAAATGCACGCCTCGCGCCCCCCCCCCCCCCCCCCCCCCCCCCCAGTCCCACTTTCTTCCGGCCGTGTCGTCGTTGCAACGAGTGCCGAGTGCTGCCACTCGACGGTGAATTACGCGGTGCTTATACCGCCATTCCATAAAGTTCCATAAAGTCCAACCAGCCGTAACGCATTATTCGCCCGCAAGCTCTTATTGGCCAACTTTGGCGCCCCTTCCCCGCCGTTCAAACTCGAGTGTTTAAATCCACCATTTTAGCAATTATAATGCCCCGTCTTTTGTCCCCGTTTTTCGGGCATTTTAACAATGCGCCATCGCCGCGGTGGATACCTCGCCATCCCGCTAATTCATTTATTGTGTCGCCTTGCACCTTTTTTCCCCCAACGTAAATGCCAACGTCGTCGCCGGAAATCGCCGGTGCTTGTTGATTTTATATTATGCGCCCAGCTTAATTGTGACCTCCGCAATCGGACCGGGCGATTGTTATGCGTCGCGACTTCACGGCCGCGGTAAGTCCGCTTGCGTTAGCGCGCGAAAAGGCGGAGGCGGTTATTTGCTCGGCCAATAAAGTCCTATGGGTTTGACTTTGATTGAAAAGAATTTTATTGGGAAATAACGCCGATAAGTTCGTGGGAAAGGGATAGATAGATGGTAAGGAATGGTAGCGAGAATTATTGTACATTACCGTACGGTAGTGGGAAGGTTACGGTCGGTTCGGTGTTGTATTTTCCTTTGAGTGTCAGCTGAAGCAATAGTTGCATAAAACTTTTCAGCGCAATGTGCCCCGAAAGTGGGTATTTATCGAGGAAAATGCGTTGCAAATATTTATTGAGATATGGTGTTTGCTAATGAAATTATTTTATAGGTGATTCAATCTATTTAAAATAGTTGATGTAAAGTGTTACACGCAGAATAATGAAACAGCTAATTTTACCATAAACAATTGGATTCGAACCTCAAAAGATAATTTATGAACATTCTTATGATAAATTATGAAGGAAATATTATAAAAAAAACATTTATTCCTATAAATCTGAAAAAGTATTTTAGCATTTATTTCATATTTTATTATAAGTATGTTCATAAATTGTCTTCTGGGGTTGGAATCCAATTTTTTATGGTAAAATTAACTCTTTATATTTCTGCGTGTACATCACTTTACTTAACATATTTTTAAGCCGATAATGAAACATCCAATCAGTTTCTTCAATACATTTGGTGCACTGAGAGAAATATATGAGTATATTTTACTAAGTGTTTTCGAAAAGTTGTGATATATTATCTTTCCTTTAAATAAATACTAATATATGAATTCGTAATATATGAAATAATATTAGTATTTATTTAAAAGAAAGATAATATATCACAACTTTACGAAAACACTTAGTAAAATATACCCATATATTTCTCTCAGTGTGCTGGACGACACTTGTTTATGGAATTGCATTTTTTTTTTTTTTAAACAGGAAATTATTTTCTTTCGCAAAGTTCCCTGCGAGTTTTGTATCCTAATTATATATTAGCCTTGCGGTAAAGAGGAGGTTTTTCATTAATTCCGTCTGATAAGTTATTGGCCGGCAATCGTCTTAATTAAATTAACATAAATGCGAGTGTATGAAAAGTAATATCAAAAAGATTGACATGAAAGCACTCGCGATCCCACTTTCGTTTGCTAATTCGGGAAAGGAAGTTGCCGGGCAAACAGCAACGATCAGCTTTGGCCGGGTACGTTCGCAGTAGACTTCTTTACATTGGGATTAGCATTTGAAAGGAAAAGCATAAAAAAGAAGGCAGAAAAAGAAATATAGGAAGAAGGAAAAATAAAAGAGAAAAGAGAAAAGAAAATAGAGAAATAACGAGAGTCGTTGGCTCTTTATCCACTGTATTTTGAATTGACGTGAAGCGCGGCTCGGGATAAACGGGATAAGAAGCGAAAAATGAAAAATTGTCGGTGGCAACGTCAAAAGGACTCGTCGGAAGTTTGAGAAGGTCTCGAGTGGCGGTTCTTTTCAGGCGACAGTGGTCGAGTTCGGATCTCGCCGAGAGACAAATCTCGCGTATTGATTTGCCGCGCTACATATGTACGTAACAAGTTACAAACGAGGAAGAGGCCGCTTTCGACGGTGAGGCAACGGCGCGGGAAGAGCAAACAACGGCTCGAAGCGAACAAACGAGCACCGGTCCGGGATAAGGCGGTCGGAAAAAGAGGAAGCCCGGGCATCTTTCGTTTCCCATGAAATTTCGCGGCTCGACGGCGTGACCGAGGCGCGGGCAAAATCAATTTTACGGACGGATTCGTATCGATGCTCGGGCGCGAATCGATACACGCGCCGACGACACGTCGGTCGGCCCCCGCCGGCCAAAATCGCTCGGCGAATCGCGTGCCGCGGCAAATCGGATTCCTCGATCGTACTTTCGCTAGTGTTACACATTTCGGACCTTTTACTGCCGCTCGATATTCGCCCGCTCGACCGTGCAATCCCATTGGATTATTCTTTTTTATTGCGTACAAACGACATTTTTTATCCGCGGACAAATTGCGACCAAAGCATAAGCTTTCTTCGTGAATTTCATTTTCATTTATGCCACCGTGGGTCGTGGCAAATTGTTTCGGCCAACGGAGAAAAAGACAGCCGCGGACTCATTCGGTGTATCCATTCGGGATGTAAAATTGATTGAATTGCTATCAAATTGGGCTTTTTTCTTTTATTTTTCTCCTTTTTTTTTCTTCTTCTTTTTAAGCGAACCAAAGTGAGTTTGATGTAGTTTAATTGTTATTATGCACGGGAATAGAGTCATACATTTTAATGAAATGGTTTAATGCCCTGGTCTTTGTACCAGTATTTCATGAAAATTTATTAGTCAATTACCTAAATCTTGGAAAGCATTAGCGCGGAAATCATATAATTACATTTTAATTTGTAAATTAACACGTACAAATTTCAATTTCATCGCCAATCCTTGTCATTACTAATAACGCGCGTGTAAGTTTAACGGCGCTAAATTATAAATAATAATCCCGTTTCCATTGCACGCCGTTAGTCGTGCGTTAAAGGAAAGGGTAAAGCCCATGGAAAAGCGGACAAAATTTTCTGCACAAATAGAAGTCGACTGTCTGCGCGTCGCACCCGCCAAAAGAACCCCTTTTGTTTTTCAGCCTCCTTTTTTTTTTGTCCCTTCAATATTGACTTTGGCGCGTTTTTCACTTTTCATTCTCTAATCTGCAAATGAATACAGACAAAGGCAAGTGTCGTTGAGTCGCGTTAATGGAAGAACAGAGAACGCGACAACTATACTAGAAGCAATAAAGTCGTGGGGGGGTAATGCACTAAAAAACAAGCTCGACGCGCGCGTCGCATGTCTTTTATTTACATGTACGACTCCAGTTTTCATCCTTTATTTCATAAAACTCGTCATTTATCGCGATCGGTTAATTGGTTCCTCCAGCAGCCATCTCAGATTAAGTCGCCGGATGCGGATATTGGCTTTTAATTTGATCTTGATACGGGAGAAAAAAAGCGTTATCATTCAGGGTTGGCACTGTTTTGTTTTGATAGGCCGACTCCGTATGGTTCTTAGATAGTGGCAAGCATCTGGCGTGCCCTCGTTAGATATTTATTAACATATCTGGCAGCGAAGCTGCGACGAGGCGGATAAATATCCGCCTCTCATTATCATGGCTTGCTCTTAGCTGTCAAGATGGTGTTTTTGTTTGCACCGCCGGCGGCTGTGTCCCTGTTTCTTTTCTGGCATTACCCTCCGCTTCCGCGGCAATGCTCGTGAAAAACAAACGCCGCGCAACATCATCGCACTTTGCCGCGGCGAGGACGCGGCAAGTCGTCAACTGGATGCCGACCTAAGCATTGTGCTTCTTAGAAAGTTTCTCATTCCTCAAACGGGAGCGCGCCTTTTTGTTGAATTCTGCGACGCAATGATGCTCCCTAGGGGCGCGCCAACCTGCCTTATCCTTGCTTGACGAACAATAGGATCAAAGGGAAACGCCAGGAAGATCGAAGCTTTGCAAAGAACTCATCTGCAAATATGAAGTCTCGAGTCGTCCGCGTAAAAAGATCTCAACAAAAGCATTGTGTAATCGTCTACTTCGCATTATGCGGTAGATAGACTTGACAAATTACGCCGTGATGACGGTAATGTAGTCGCTCTTTTTTTTTTCTTTTTTTTTTTTTCCTTTTTTTATCGGAGTTTTATGATTTCTGTAAATACGATTTGTATCTCGCCCGTTTGTTGAGCTTTCAATTGTACGATCGAATGAAAATTGCGTCGTCGGTAAAGACGGCGCGTAAAACATTTTTCATCAACGGTAGGAAGATATTTTATTTATTCATGTTCTTGTAATCAATCATTCGCTTTCTTTTCTTTTACTTGGATTTTTTTTTGTGTACTAGAAAGTATAAAGTAATATGAATTATTACGGTCGGTATCAATGTTTGACTCTGTGTTAAGGTTGTTTCGTACGTTAGGTTCGTTTGCTGTAAATTGTATTCATTTTTACAAGAAATGGTCTCAGAGTAGCAAATTCTTGTTTTATTATAATAATTATTATGTTTATAAATTTACAATTCAATATTTAACAAGATGATAATAATCTGAAGGACATAAATGTAAAAATGAAATCGATGAAAACCTGACATATACACGCAGAAAAAAGTTATATAGTTTTTATATAGTTTCTGGCAGTAGCCTAAAATGTTCATTGAATCTTTTGTTAAACATATTTATATTGTTCATCTCTTTTTATGTCTCCTGAAGTTCATTATATAATTTAATATTTTTATCCTCTGTGTTAATGTAACGTTATCACTTTACCACAGCATTTGGCCCCGACAAATGACAAAACCACAAAATGATGGGAAAATAAATTTTGAAAATCAGGAGTTTAATTGATATTTTTAGTAAATATCTTATGCGTAGTAAAAATTCCGATAAACAGAATAAAGTTCATAATACTCTATTGGATTAATAAGAAAAGAACTATTGATTTTTATAATAATAAATTTCAGGATAAACATGATATTCATTATTAAACTTTTTTTTTCTTTTCTTTTAAATCTAACCTCTAAATTTACGTACAACATGCTACGGGTATTTCGCTTGATTCAAAGAAAAATGTACGTAGAAATCCACGACATCGTCACTTTTTATTCATTTCATTTACTGATAGTAATCTTGCAGTACCTTTGAATTATTATGATTATTATTAAAAATGATCGAGGAATTGAATATTCTGTTCCAAGGTTGGAAAGAAGCAAATGTCTTTTATCGAAATAAATTAAATAACGAAATAATTTTCTCCGCCTCGTTCGATTCATCTTGCCGGCGATAAAAAATAATTTTCATATATCAAATTCATCGCGCCATAATAAAATGGGATCTAATTTCATAAAGCTCAGATTTAATAAAGATATTCCGGGAGATTATATTATGCGTATGATTAGTCGTTTTGTATCTAAGAGTTGCAAGGGGTATATGGTGGTGTTCGCTTAAACCTCAATCCATAGGCTTTTGTTCCTGATCCCGGATTGAGAAGTAGCCGGAGGGATCAGTGACTCGTGTGTATGAAGCACCTCAATTTGGATTAACCAGTCACTGCTGCCGATCTTCGCCGGTCTCTGACCTACCTTGTGGTTACTTCATCGGATTAGAATCGATCCTTCTTTCAAAGAAATCTCTCTGGATAATCCGCAGGATAGTTTCTTACAGGATGCAGGGAAGGACGTATCCGAGATGACGAAGTGATTTCTTAAGGAAAACTCTGATTCGGAACAAATTTTTCGATATTATACTTCCGATTTTCCAATAGGATTGTGCTAAATCTACATTTCTATCCGACTGATTTTATTCTGATTTCATTTCAATGCGGTGGCTATAATTATTTTTACATTTCTATCAGATCAATAAGCATCCAGTGGTGCAAAGCTTTTTGCATTTATTTACACTTATGCGAATTCAATACAAAGGCGCCTTTAGCCATACACTGAAAAATAATTGAGTGCATTCAACTCCATCATCACAGAGTTGATGAATACGCACACTTGAAACAACCATGTTTGATTTCAATCTTCCATATTTGTATAGTCAGTGTATTTCTCATATTGAGAACGGTGACATTGGCGTAATGATTTAAATTTTAACTTGATTACGTTAAAATATGTACCCATTGAGTTCCAACCCTAGTGATGGCGAGTTTGTGAAAAAAAAGTTATATCAAAATTATACAAAAAATTATAAATATGGTTGAGATGTATTTGACTCTGAAAACGAGATGATTCAACTCGATTTTACTTGATTCAACTTGATATTGTTTACGGTGGAAAATTGAATGATTACAATACTTAATAAAGTCGAAGAACTTCTTACAATAAAAGTAACTTTCAAAATCCTTTAATCATATTAAACTACTTTGTGCCGATATGTTTTAAAGTAGAATAGGTGCTCTCTGCAGCTTGCCTGCTTCCTGAATGGCATTTTTCTAAGAGCTATTTCGTTAAATCTCAAGTATTTTTATTGATACTTGAGCAGCTGAATTCTGCCTCTTGATTTCAATTATAATAAGGGATTAATTTAGATATTCAACATGATATAAACTTAATTGTTATATCTATGTACGAAATTATATATAAAATTATGATTTAATTTAAATTACAAGATTTGTTACTCAATGGAAAAGGAATGAGAAATGGAAAATTTCTCACACTAGTTTATTAAATTGTCGCTTTTATTAAATTAACTCGGAAACAGTTATCTGTAGAAATAAAAAATAAATAATAAAGAGAAAAGATCACGCGAGTTTGTTTAATTGCGAATCTGCGTTTACGGGGCGAAAGAATGCGGCTGTTAAACGTTAAAAAGAAATGGTCCTATGAATAACACAAACACCGTTTAGATAGATAGTTTCATGGATGTTTACACGGCCAAATGTCATTTTGTTTTTGCCCGGCATGTTCCAGCGTTTTCGCCGTCTTTCACTCGTGGATAATAAGTTTCCGGTGTAGTGACCCGTGAATTTCGAATACGTTTGCACCGGTTGCGGCGACAGCTCGGTCGACAAGGCAAGTTTACGATCGGTCGATTCGATTATGGAAATTCCGGAGTGTGTTCGATCGTTACCGCTGACTACCGATTATGATTTTACAGGGGCAGCACTTTCTAGGCGCATCCTCGTCTTCGATAGATTGTTCCACCGTAAGGTATTCCGCTTCCTTTTCGCTATTCCAATGCCGACGAGAATTTCTTGATATTACCGAGCAAAGCGAAGCTTTTGCTTTGCTGTTACTTTGTCGTCGCATCGGCAATTTGATTTGCTCGAATCCTTTCATCAAATTGGTTACGGTATTACAGAATTTTTAGATTAGTTTCAACCGCTGGTATTCGATTAAACGACCTGATTGGTTGCTAACGGCTCAAACGAGGTAAATGCTCGTGTATATTTCACTGTAAAATTTGGGAAATTTCTTAGTACGTTTGAAACGCGTTTAGTAATAATTTCATTAAACGTATTATTACATGTTAACATTCTATTTTAATTATAGAGTGATTTATTATAAATTATTGTAATTTAAATTGAACTTAGAAAAATTGAATATTAAAATTTTCGTATTATAAAAGTGTTAATATTGAGATTGATTTAAAGAATAGGATTATTGATGGGATTAAAATAATAAGAACAAAATACATAGAAAATGTTCACAACAATTTCACTTAATCTCAGTAAAAAGTTACTTTACTCAATTTGTTTAATATTTATGATTGAAGTTTTTATTAGAATATGTTGTGAAGTACAATTAATTTTTTTTTGTTACATTATTTGCTCAAAGCTCTTATTTTAACGTTCTAATTAACAAACTTTATATTGTTCCTGTGTTATAAATAATTGTGTGCTAGAATATAATTATTTAACTGCAGCGAAGCGGAAGAAAATAAGCGTTTAATTAATTCCTTTTATACACTACACTTATACAATAATATAACATTATGTGGATACAAATTTGGTGAAATTTAATATTCAAATTACGAAAATTGTTTGTTAAACTACTAAACTTTTGTAAAGTACGAAATTTATTAAATCGCCCGGTAATGTCCACGAATTTGCTCGATTATAAAATAGCATTTAAATCAACTGTCACTTCAAGAACCAGGAAGCAAAGAGCGTAAGACACACAAAGTTGCGAAGTTACCCTCGTGAATTAATTGGTAAATCACAAGCAACGTAATTGCTTCCGTTGGATTCTATCTGCCACGGATAAAAAAAAAAAAAAAAAAGGAAGAGGTCCAGGACAAAGGGAATAAACAAAACCCTCGTCTTGCCTCTCTGTTAGCTCGATGTAGAAAGTTCCGCCTTTTAGTCCGTTTTGTCTTTTGTACACCGCTATTTCATTAAGGATAGTGGTAATTTTTGTCCTCGATATGCAACGTGGATGATGATAAAAAGCCGGCCCAGAAAAGATAACGAAACTTTCGGTTTACCCGCATCTGCAGATTCCCCGGTGTAATCTCCCAACTATTTGTTGATAACTTTAAGCGCTCGAATAATAAACTTTTATTGCGCAAGATTGATAGCTCGGCGGTTAAACTTTTTACCCGGCCGCCTCCCAAAAGATAATTATTTTGTTTCAAATAGATGACATTATCCGAATAGAGCGACACGACGGAGGGGTCATTTATCACGTGACGTAAATGAACGTCACGTTATCTGAATGCCATGTTGCGCGGTATTTATCTTCCGGCCAAAATTCATGTCAAAATCACTTAACGACGCTCGGCGGAATTATTTTCAATCAAACGTTATCCACCCCGCTTTTCATTTCTTTATCATCGTCGCCGGCCGCGCCGAGCGGAATGTCACGGAATTGCAATAAAACTTCGGGTGGGTTTACAACACTTGCGCTTTTGATTTAAGTTTCGGCAAGAAAAACGCCGAGGAAAGTTTGGAAAGAGCAATTTGAAAATGAAGCGTCCCAGAAGAGCGGGAAATGTTCTTGCGTTCGCGTCGCGACTTGTTATTTCTTTTGGTTGGCGTTCAATTTGCAAAAAGAATCAAAGTCACGGGCGACGCGCTCAAAGTCATAGTGGGAATGTATTGAAAATCTATAAAATAGAGTAACTCGATCAGAGCCGCAGTCCATTACAGCTTGAGCTGAAATGCAATTTAAACAAATTGGCGGGCCCGAGGGGGCGGAGAACGACAACGGATTCTGGTTTTGCATGGAGGTGCACCTTTCCGGATTAATCGAAAGCGAACCGAGGATGAGAGTAACGAACGTTTATCGCAGAGAGTAATAATTTGATTTTCATGCCGGTTTCGGTTCCCCTTCCACCTGGCATAACCCCGGTGCGCGCGGCATCGACGACCAATGATCCCAGTCAATCGGGATGAACGCCGTGTCACAACATTTATGGATATTCATTTGAGAGAAAATGACACGTTCTGACACGCGACATGCCTCGCTACGCACCATTGTAT
The DNA here is from genome assembly GCA_022817305.1 of Leptoteleia sp. ZL-2020. Classification (NCBI taxonomy): domain Eukaryota; kingdom Metazoa; phylum Arthropoda; class Insecta; order Hymenoptera; family Scelionidae; genus Leptoteleia; species Leptoteleia sp. ZL-2020. The sequence continues at coordinate 10,437 of JABFPN010002549.1, read as the reverse complement.
TGTAAACGGTATAACATCGAATTATCAAATATTTTGGCAATACAATTTCTCTGATTTTTATTGATGATAGTACAAACGAAACCAGAGGTTCGGCCAAATACAATTATTGTATATCGCAACCCTTTCGATCGGTCGATTTTCAAATGGCGTTATTGTCCATTTAGCGGCGGATTGGGCCGCGATAATTTTATTGATTCGAGACGAGGTGTTTCTTTTCTTTCTTTCTTTTTTTTCTTCTCTTTTTCAAAGAAAGATGATCTTCTTAATATAGCTGCTCCGACGGAGTTTTGCACTTTTGAATGGCTCTTTTTTTATAACGTAACAATGGTGTATTTTTTTCTGCGTTGTCAATTGTGCAACAATTCTTTTGACAAGCGATCGATTTTACAATGATTATTACGTAATCGGTCACTGTATGAAAAACACAATGCATAAAAGAAACTCGCACGATCGATCATTTCAAAATAGACATGTTCCGTGAAAGGGCATTGTGTATTAGAGTACTACGTGACAAATGTTTTGCCTATCAAAAATTTATATTAGACCGCGGTGGTTCTTCTTGTAAAGTGTACAATGGGAAATTCGAAAGCATTAATAAAGACATATTTTGTAGATGTAAGAATGTAGTTTTTTGAACGTTGGGATGATTTTGAATCAATGACCAGTTAACATAATAAGTGGTACACTGAAATAAAAAGAAATTCGGTAAAATCGAGAATAAATTAAAAAATTGTCTAATGAAGATAATTATATACCAATTTAATATAATAATTAAAGTTTAATACGTACTTTAATTAAAAGTTGGTTGAAATTTGTTTCATTTTACGCTAATAATTTTTCAAGAGATATCACTTTATTTAGCTATTGCATTTATTTTGCATTTATACAACTAATTTTATTCTGAATGGTTTTGTGTGTTTAAAGTAATAATTGTTGATTAATAGGATAAGCTTACAATTTTAATTATAAATTATACATATTGAAATTTAATTAATTATCTCGTTTATTATCTAAAGGCATTATATTCAACTGATTCGTTATTGTTCTTGAATGAAAGTTCAACAATAATGAAAGTAATTTCTATGTAATTGAATTAAACGTTTTTAAAAAGCTTTTGTTAATTACAAAAGATATTTTTAATGTAATACAATAGTATATATTCTTAATTATTACTGTAAGTATATAATATCATAAAATTTGTTAGGTCAATGTATTTTTTTAATATATTAATTCATATTTTTTTTGTATCATATGTTAATATTTTAGTCTTTTATACATACGTTTCATTTCCATGAAAAAGATTGTTTCGTGTTGAACAGTTTTTTTCGCTATGTAAAGTCTTAAAAGCAGGAAATAAAAAAAGTAATAATAATAAATATGAATGTTGAATATTTGTATGTAGCACATTCAAAAAAGAAAATGTAAATTGATGTATATTCTTTGCATTTCATGTTTATGTTTTCTTAGCATAATATGTTTGTTTGAGAAAAGTCGTAGTTCTTATGGCAGACACCTGTTGCGTCATTTTAAATAAATTAGAAATATACATTCAATACTTTTTTTCATTTTCGTAAAGTCGTTTGAATTATTAAAAAGGAACTTTGCATGCAATTAAGAAAACTTCATCTCAATTATTTATTTCAAATATGTAATTTTGTATAATTTTAATTTTTTATACTTTTTGAAACGTTTTTTCATAATGATTTTATTATGAGGATATATTAATAGCTTTGTAGTGTTACAAATTCTGTAGAGATAAGATTTTTTATTTTTTAAAATTATTTTAGTTTGTTAATTATTAATTTTAATTGCCAGTAGATACCCTTTTTAGTATTTTCAGATCTGTGCTATGAAATATATACAAGTAGAATATGAGAGCGGAAGTTGAATTAATTAACTCCTTTTTAAATATTATTTTGCTTTTATTATTAATATTATTTGAAAATAATTCTTTATTAATATTTATTAACCAATAACATATATCATGTAATGATAAAGAACAATATTGATAAAAAATCTGTACTGATAAATGTTTTTATCCATATTGATAAAAACTGTACATTATTCTAATATAAATGATCAGCAGTATTTGTTAATTTTTATATAATTCTGCACACATAATTTAAGAAATAATCAATCAAGCCTGATGCGTATACTTGTCAGAGGTATACATTATACTTATGGAAATTCCAAACATATTACTAAAGGTATACCTAATGCTAGATACATGTTTGTCTGTTCTAAACATATATTTTTTTCGGTCTAGTTTTCTTTAGGTATTTAATGTTTAGTTTAAATACATTTAATTTTTATTGCAAATCGTCCGAATATAAAACAACTTTATAAACGTAAATTTAGAATGTTTGGCACATGTGTATTGAAGTGAATTGAGTGTGTGATAAAATGGATACACTTGGGAAAAGAATCCGGGTAATTATTTTCATAATTTAATTTTCTTGGTTCAAAACTGTAATCGAATTAACATTCTGTGTATATTATATACAGAATTAATTCGCGCAAATGAAATACGCTCTATTTCGTTATCTAAGGAACTTTGAATAAAATTACATCACACAAAATGTCATTTAAATTCAAGTATTCGGAATCACGTAATAACGTAAAATATAATCAGATTATAACTCCATCGTTTCGCATAATTCAAATTAATTAAACGTTACAAAATCAAGTAAATTAGCTACGCATACTCGATTACAATGGCCAACTAATTTGCTTAGTTCGGACTGGTTCCGCGCGGAGGCAGCAGCGTAGTTTCACGTATTTTATGGTCAGCCCGGTGCGTCGTAGTATCTGATTGCAACATAAATCGAAACGGGATGAGCTGGGGTTTGCATGCGGGGTTACGTTACTGGCATTCATCTAGTCATTTCGAAAAGCCATAAAGCCGCGTCAATACTTTCAACTTTACGAGCACGGTGCTTTACCGGCCGGAGCTTATTTGCTACCCCCCTCCCCCCTCCTTTTTTTTCTCCCCCACACCGTTTCCTGGCACATTAATATTTGCAATTTCATAATGCGATGAAATCGGCGCAATGCGCGCATTATGAATCGCGTCGCCGACAGCCATCTAGTATTTGCTCATCTCACTCAATTACAGTGCCACTTGATCAGAATGTTTTCCGATAGTTTGTCGCGCTGTTGCACGGTGTGTTGGGTCACGACGTTCCGCATACCTATTCGTCCATCGATTTTCGATAATATGCATTTTTAATTATCGCCAAAGAAAAACGATAATAATTAAACTTCTGACCGCGTTATTTGACTTTGTAATTTCAAGGGGGACGCGTCCTTTCACAATTTGTTGCGTGGTAAAGTTTTGCAAAGGTTATTAAAAGTTGTACGAGGCAGATTCTAACAGGAAACTTGTATTGAAAATCCGTTGCTTTGAAAATTCCAATAATTAATAGCGGGTATTGCATGTTCATCTAATCCAAGTAATAAGTATTTCCAGATTAGGGCCTTGCTTTAGTTAAACATGTAGGTCCAGTCAGAAGAATAGATCATACATTCAGAAAAAAATCCGGTAATCGCTATTACATATGTGGAGTTGAATTTAGAGTGAAATGTATAAGCATGTATTCGATACAACTAGCCGTTTAGAGTTGACATAATAGTGACAGAGAGTAAGCAAAAATAGGTTATAAAAGCTTTTGATTAAAAAATTGTTGTCGTAAACCTTTAAACCAAAATTCTTGCAGTTTAACACATGTAGTTTTAATTTACCGATTGAATTGACCGAGTTTCAATTCAACTGAAAGACCGACTTTTTCGCCACAATATTACCAGGAAACGAAAAAATACTTCGATTCATTCTAATCAGTATATATCTAATGTTTCTGCAGTATCATGACACTAACAATTTAAAATGCCAGGATGCTTAAATTCAGGTTGAAACGTAGATACCATTACAATTCACATGGTCGAACCTTTTCGAACAGCAATGATAACCGTTCAACTTGCTGCCGTTACCATTGAAATTGTCACCCTTCCCAGCGGAGTATCAATCGTTGAAAATGCATTTATATTAAATTTGCGCCGTCATGAGAGTCAAACATTTTTCCTAGCGCGTTAATTGTCAATAAGGGGAGAAATTGCGATAAACAGAGTAACACGTCGAATTGATGAAATTAATTGAAATGGCAGGCGGAGTGTAATTGAAAAGGGGTGGGGGGGGGGGGAGGAGTGAATTTGCGCGGATGAGATTTTTAGCGCGTTACTCGGGCCGCAGATTTTGATGCGGCGCTCAGAGACGGAGGAGCCGTAACCGGGTAACAGTTGTTCCATTAAAGCGATTTGCCGGCGACTCGAGTGCTTGGGCTCTGCGGTGATGACTCAGCGGGGCTCTCGAGTGCGCCACGGAAAAGAGAGTGCACTCGAAAACTCGCATTCTGTAATTAATTCAGCGCGCAATGCTACATTTAATCGCAATAGGCCATGTGTCGTGCGTGCGCGGCCGTATCACGCAACGTTCGCAGCAATTGTTCGCGTGGCTGTGTAAATGGGCGCGCGCGGCTGCAAATCGCCGCGAGCGCAGCTCGCTTCTTCCGTTGCGCCCGTTCGTTTTCACGGGCGCCCGCGATTGGACAATGAAAAATGTATGCGGGTGTTGAACAGTCGAAGCTTTACAATTATAATAATTCATACTCACGGGCGATAAAGCGTTACCGAGTGTCCGTTCTGGTAAAGTAGTTCGTCTTTTATGATGCACGCCGGCTCGTGAAATATAGCCGTAGTTTGCACGCGGTTAAATTAGTTCTGAATGACAACTTCAATTATGGCCCTTTTCAAAAGAGGAAGGAAACAAAAACGTCGAGTTTACCGTCGCACGTTTGGCGGCCTTTAGTAAGCCTTAAATACTTTCTCGTGCGTGCGCGTTTTATTATCGATTTTCTTCGCCTCCGGTGCGATGCGTTTTGCGAAAAATAAATTAATTAAAATTGCCCGCGTTAATAATTGTCGCGTCTGAAGGTGCTTTACACCTGTTTGGATTCTCGCGCCGATCGTCGGATATTGAATCGAATAAACGAGGAAAAGTTTCAGTATGCAAGGTTGAAATGGATGAGACCCGCAATTATTTAAAGGACATTTTGTTTAATTGTGATATAATCTGTCGAATTTTATGATATTCATTTATGTAACAGCTTCTCTATTACCGAGGATAAGCTTGATAATCCGGTTCTTTGATGTAAGAATGCAAATTGGCAATAACGAAGTTGGATATGAACAAATCAGACGTTGAGTATCTGTAAGTTTGTGCTAATTGTATTAATAATATTTCCCGTGTACGATTCTTTGGTCGGTAAACTTGTATGCTCAAATAATAATTTACTTGGATAATATAAAGGTACTTTAAGAATTCTACTATTAAAGAGTCCTAGTATTAAATTTTAAATTTTACTAATATTATTCAGCTGTGCGAAATTCAAGCGGCCACTAACGCGCTTATAAACAAATTGTTAACATTTTTGTAACTTTAAAATGGATCGAAATTAGTTTTACAGTACGCGCAAAAATTCGCGCAGCACCCTGAATTTCGATTAACTGGAAATTCTTTAATGGAAATATTTGATTGAGATTTATGTTATTTTGCGAATTCCTCAAAATAAAATGTCGGATTAAAAAAAATGTTACAAATTTTTTGCCGTAATTGGTAGTTTTTTTGATTAAACGCGAGGAGCGTAAAAAATTGCAATTAAAGAATGGCAAGCGTGCGCGGAGGATTTTCCGTTGACACGTAACGACCGAAGCGATACCGGGAGAGCGTGGAAAAAATGCGACAAAACCGCGAAATATTTGAAACAGTGTCGCGCCTCGGCCGCCAAGGGTTTTAACTCGCGCTGCCAACTATTACTTTGAGAGGAAAGTTTTACGGCGATGATCGGGAAAAAATTACTGCGGAAAAGGCGGCGGAAAAGTCTCTCTTATTTTGCAGTTTAAACTCCCCCCTCGTGTCGTCGTTTAGTTCACTCGTTACTTAGCTCCTGGTCGAATCGTTCGTCCGTGTTTCTTTGAGGAACTTACTTGCAGCAGTCGAGTTGGGAACAGTGGCAGCAATAAAACGAGCGCAAATCATATCGCGCTTCCTAACTTCGGAACAACAAATGAGAAACGAAAGACGAGTCCGTGAGTTTAATCGATCATTCAAAACTGCCTCGCACTTCTACGGTTATGATACGCATGGTTGTGCTTCGTATAAATAATGCAGTTAGAAATAATGACATGAGAAACGCGGGAGCGTCGTTGAAATCGGGAAACGAGTTCGTTGATTATAGAAGGTTTTTCAAGAAAATTGAGAAAGTTGTGTCAAAATAAAACGATCGCGGCAAACTTCTTCAATTTGTACAAAAATGGTTAGTTTTGTCAGGGAATTGTATTTGGCAGTGAAGTTTTTCAAAGTGTCTCGTTTGCGGCACTTTTTCAGTTTTTGCGGTAGATCATTGCCGCCCATCTGGAAAATTCATCTTGTTTATTCTGAGTCGGCGCTGAGTCAGATATCTGAAATTTCAAAAGAACTTGGATAAAGCAAATTACTGTTGCGCGTTAATAAGTTGTATATTTTAATTTCCCTAGAAAATTATAAGAAATAATAGAGGATGTTTTGACTTTTGTCAGCCACATTTTTCGCACGCGTTAATATTTTTGCAAGTCAATCAATATTTGAAATTTATATGATACAAATTATTGCACAATATATTTTTTTTTTATTAAAAACTCTCTTATAATATATATCATATCTAATAATATGTAAACAATACGTAATTAATTTCGAATATTATATATAATTTGACGTTTTAAAGCAATAAATCTAAGAACATTTAAAGTCGTTAAAACATTGTAGAAAATTCTTTTTTTCCACGCGAAGCCCGTTTACAAATATTTTGTTGAAAATATTTTAAATTACATTTTACACCGTAACTTCTCGCGAGCATAAATATTCGTTCTTTTCGGTTACGCGAACGTGCAAACTTTGCGGTAAAAATATCAGCCATTATTTATCAACTCAGCAATATCTGCAACTGAAACGAATATCTCCGCGGCGGATACTCTCTCAATTCTTTCGCAGCCGCGGCAATGGATGTGTACACGGCGCCGCGCAAAACACTTAACTCAAACATTCGGCTCTTTTTTTCTTCTTCTTTTTTTCATTAAAATTCTAACCAGTCGGCATATTCGTACCTGGATTTATTCGGAAAAGTTTTAGCGAGACACCTTTCCTCGACAGGGAAGACGCGGAAACAAAGTTGCGCCTTTAATCCGTATCTGCCATTCACGCCTCGATTACCCAGCTTCGCGACACGGTTGCGCGGGGGAAAGTTTGTTCGTCGATTTCCAACGTCGGTAACTTCCGTTCCCCGAGCGGTTGGCGCGCTCGCGCTCCCTCCCCCTGTGCGCGCCCTTTTGCGCAACAAAATCGCTGTCACCGGTGTCTACTTTGGCTGCTTGTTGTTTCGGGAGCTCCGAACTTTTAAACGTCTCAGGCAGACCGTGAAATCTGCCGCCAGCAGCGCAACATTTGAGCAACGCAGCATCCTTCGTAACGCAGCGACGCTATCAGACGCGACAGCGTGCGCCGGCGAAACTTACCTCCTTTCCCCTCCCCCGGCCGAGATTACGAGTGTGCGTCGGTACGTTTGCTTTACGGCAAAGTGTACGCACCCGCGGTACTACCCTGCCGTAATTGGTTATTGTCTGACGCGCGGCATTCAACCTGGGTAGTATTTTTTTTTATCCCCGCGGAGATTGCGGCTAACGAAGTAATTTTCGGCCCAGATTGTCACGATGGACCATAATTAAATATTATATTGATCGCTTAATCGCCGACCGGGGCGTTTGAAATTTCAAGCGATAGGTGAGCGCGTCCATCCTCGGCGACGCGGTAGGATTACCTCATAATTAAGCAGATAAAGTATCGTGACATTAATTATGCCCACGTTTAAATCTTATCTTTTGCAGATGTGAAATAATAGTCATGTTATATTCATTAAAGTCTTGGGCTTAGAAATTTTCCATCCTGCCGTTCTCAATAATATTATGTAGGCGATGGAATTTGTAAACAAAAGGGTCCACGATATGGGGGTATTATAGTTCATTGAAAAGTGGAACTTTATCAGCATCCAGAAGATTAATTGAATAATTGCATGTTGTTAATAAAGCTTTCCTTTGGTGTTGCTTATAAAATTAGGTTAGATACTAATATATGATTCATTAATGGGTAATAGATATTTTTTATCGCGAATAAATAAAATGTTTTTTTTTTTTATTGAATGGTATGAATGTAAGAAAAATATAATATAAGAAAATAAATTAAATAAAAAATATCTTACATCTGGAAGCTTGGTCGGATCCTTGATCAAGTACTGTTTGCAATCTGAATGCATGAGACAGTGATTCTAAAAATATTATCACTGATAGGAGAACTGAAATAAAATTTTGAAAATTATTCATTCGGTTTACTAACACAAATCATATTTTACTCTATCAAATTTTTCTCAGTCTATGAAATAGTACCCTTGAATAGAATTGTTATGACACATTCGGATTATGCCATTAACGTGGCACGCTCCGACCTAATTTTATCATTTCTAATAATTTAACTATTTCTTTACTATACAATAATAATGGTAAAAAATGTGTATCAACAAAATATATCGAGGACTATATCAGCGTGTTCAAGCAGAGTTTTAATAAATCTTCATCTAAAGCCGAAATTGAGAGAGAAAAATTGGGAGAGGAATGTGGGAAAGAGAAGTGTTTGAACTATAAAGGTTGACAAAAATTTGTTTCATTTATCGTAAATGCGCGTAATTTCACGAATCGAATGCGACGAACCGTGAAACTCAAAAGAAAGTCGAAAGGACCATCACGCAAAAAGCTGGCGGGATTTTATTACGAAATTCCTACGGCGCCCATTGCAAATACTTGATGGTCTGTAGCCGATGTACTACCGGTTTGCAATCAGAGCGAGTGCAACAGCCAGTTACAAACACGAGGACGACAATCGGGTTCCAATGCAATTATATAGCCCCGAACAAGCGCTTCGCGTACAATGGAAATTCGCCAGACTGTTTGAAATGCGAATTAACGTATGGGTATCTTGACGCGTTGGCGTCAGCAACAAATACTATATCGGTGGTGACTATGTGCATTTATATACCTATCCGCTGAATACTTATATGTCCCCCTTTCGACATTCGGCTCTGTGCGCAAGGTCGTGCCTTTGGACCGGAAACCAATAGCTTCATCGCAGTTTGCTAGAAATAAATTTACATCGCCTACTACTGTTGTCAGTTTAATTTCATTCGACCGAATCGCAGCAATGAGGATAATGACATTCCGGATTAAAATTTTCATCGTTGTTCCCGTTCCTTGCCATTCCTATATCAAGAAGATCGCAAAACAAATGAAAATTCATTTTCTTTGCGCACTATTTGTTTTATAATTCAAAAACGTTCAATTACCTTGAATATCAATTGTGCGCTCATCGTCAAGAGTAGTCGCTTCTTGAACTTGGTTCAAGAAACGCTCTCTTTTTTTTCTTTTCTTCCTTCTCGTCGTGAAAATGACGTGAAAAGTATAAGAGGATAAACGAATATATATTCGCAGGCATCTCCGGGAAATGACATTTCGTATCAAGACGAAAAAGACAATTGTTCACTGAATCGTTTTGCTCGCGAAATCTTTTTGATATTCCGACAAATTCTGATTGCAAATGAGATTTGCGGAAAAGCTGATTATGGATTAAAGTCTGTTTCCAGTCCGTACTTTAGACGAGAGAAACATAATCCGTGGAAATTCTAGATAAGTATACCGTATAATGGAGCATAAAACGAGACGGTTTAGTATATCTAAAAGAAAAGATAAAATTTAATGTGACTAACAGAAAGAACATTCGTCGATGGGGCAGTTCGATGCAACAAAAATCATTTAAATGGGAATTTCGTATTGGGGCATTATCGTTACGTATCTCAGTGCGCAATTCGCTATCTCCAATTAACTGTTTGACCGAATACTAAGTACGTTACGAAACGCCACGTTAATCTCGTTCGGATAGTAACGCTAAAGGCCTCCGCATTGTGATTAGCTTTTTTGACAGATTACGTTTAGTCGCGATATTAATCACTTTATTTAACCGTGCATTAACGGTACACGAAAAGTTATTAATTGGTGATGCACAACGGCGTTATACATTGCGGAAGAATCCCGCGTGGAAAAAACATTGTGGCAGAGTCTATGGCAGCACTGTGGCTAAGACTGTGGCATGCGGGAGCCCACAGTCTTGGCCACAATAAGCCACACATGTTGCCGCAATGGATCGACTGTGGGATGTGGCCAGGAGCCACAGTCCAGCCATAGTGGCTAACAAAGCATTTCTATATAAAAAAAAATTTACTTTAATCCCACCTTGATTTGAACTCCCGA
>JABFPN010002548.1:0-21736 GCA_022817305.1 Leptoteleia sp. ZL-2020 | reverse complement strand
TGGGGGGGGGGGGGGGGGGGGGAAGTAAAAAAGTATTGACCAAAATGAAAACAATGGCTACTTAACGAAGGCCTAACTCGTATGAAAATCTATCAATCGAACTCGGTATCCCCGTTTGCTCTTTTTCATCGAACTTTGTCAGCTGGATGAAAAAAGCCCCGGTGCCTTTAAGGGCAAAAAAAGGCAGGCTCCTTATGTGTGTATGGGCATAGGTGGACTGGCGCTCGTACTCACGGCACATGCATGCATTAATATGCGCGGGCGTGCATGCACACGGACGCCCGCACACGCACACACGCGGGAGAGGTACGCAGAAACGAGCGAGCGAGAGAGAGAGGGACGGGCGGAAGAGGCGCCAAGAGAGACGGAGCGAGAGAGAAGGAGCGACGAAACGTGGCCCGTGAGGCAAGCTCGCGGGCGGTGGGTGGTTGGGGTAGGTAGGATGAGTTGGGCGGTGAGGGACAAAGGGGTAAAAATCATTGCGCGGTCCAGCCTCGAGGCTGATCGATGGTTGCTGCACTCACCTCCGTCGTCCCCCTGGCACCAACCGCCCGTTCACCCTTCGAGCCGCTCGCCCAACACATTTACTGATCCCTGGGACTCAGTGACTGGCCAGACAAAAAATGGCCGGTTCGCCGGACGAAGCGCGTCCGCCTGCCAGGCTGACGTCGGTGTTTGATGACCTCGGGGGTGGTACGCGAATGCAAGGGGTATATGCAACGCCAGCAAGAGGTTGGGGGCCGTTTTACCGTCACTGCCAGAGAGAACAGCGGCAAATCGGAGAGGAGAGAGAGGAAGAGAAAGAGAAGGAGAGAAAGAGAGAGAGCGAGAGAGAGCGAGAGAGACGAAGTAGACCCCGTGGGAGGGCTAACGATAGAATCGATGATGTTGGATGATTTTGCAAACGCCGCCAGAGGACCGAGGTTAACGCTCTCCACTAAAATGTGTACTTTTTTCCCCCGACATATTTCAGCCTTTTCGATTCCTTTTTTTTTTTTTTTTCGGCAGGGGGCTTATTCTTTTTTCTTCTTTTTCAAATTCTCCCTTCCTTTCATTTCCGTTTCTTCTTCTTCTTCTATTGCAGGAGGCTGTCCGATTGACTTGTTAAGACGACGATGGCCGATCGAATGAAAAAATGTTATAATTTAGGGTGTTCGTGTTGAGGGATTGTTTTAAAAATTTGGGGGTACTTTCTATGGTTTTAAAAGAAAAATGAGATTTTGGTCAAAGTGGTCAAACATAGAATTCTTCATACCATATCCGAAAAAATTTGAGAAAAAGTACCTTTCTTAAATGACTTGGATTACCATTGACAAATCAAAAAGAAATTTTTGTTCAGTTTTGACAAGTAGAAAGGCGATTTTTCGGAAGGATTCAATTAAGAATTGCAAAAATAGTACGTTGAAAAATAATGTTAAAAAATGTAAATATTATGTAGTGTAGCAAAAATTACGAATTATATAAATAATGTAAATGGCACGATGCTTCTGTTATGTTTTTATAAAAGTTAGTAATAAATATTGAATAGATAAATGCAGTTTTGTGCCTCTCTCGGTATCTACCCTGCAGAATAATATAAAAATACAGATCTCCACAAGTTTATATTGAATATAATTTATTTAAAGCAATTAACTCATTTGACACGAGATAAAAAGTTGATTTTGTTTAATACTACTCGAAAACGACCACTTTTTAATACATTTTTATTTTAATATAACATATGCTTTTAGCGATTTGACAAGCCAGCTTGTCAATCATCGGTAACACGTGTAGATATTTTTCTAGTTTATAATACAGATGTAATTTTTTCTTCAACAAATTATTAACTATTGATTTTTTAAAATATTCCTTACCGTTTAATCGTTAGAATTGTTTGGACTTTAAATAGCAAGTCTTGTTGAATATATTTATACATTTTTCTAATAATTGTATTAAATTTATAGAAATTTTGAAATCGTTAATATGACTTAAATCGGATTAGTTATACCGACTGAAAAAATTGATTTAAAATTTAAATATCTATTTGCAGAACATTTCTTTAACTATTTACTGACAATTTTGTAGTGTACATAGATGGTAATGTTCAAAGCAGTATATATTAAAAAGATAATAAAAACTTAAGATTTATACAAAATTTAACCAGGACAAATCAATGTGATATCAATAAGCTAGGCTCACTAACAAAGGGTTAATTAATTTATCCATAAATAGATAATTTTACTTTTTGCAAGGTTAAGAACATTAGACGATAAAAATAATATCTTGAGACGCGTAACATTTAATTGTATATATATTATGACAAAATTAAAATCAATAACAATATTATTAAATAATGGATGGCTTTATTTTTTCGAACGGAATCAATTATTTTTAAGACAGAGTATTGGTCATAATAAAGGCACGTTTCAAAATAGCGTTTGCCTTGATGCTCAATATCAATATATTTGATGAAGTAAAAATATTCTCCCTTAAGACGACGAAAATAAAACTTAAGATTCTCTTGACGAACGAAGCATAAATTTAAGGTCAACACTTCGTTTTCCAATATTCAATATTTAGAATACATTATTGAATAATCTTCGTGTAATCGTTTAAATATATCCTCTTAACTAAAAAGGAGATTTTCCTTAATGAAAATAAATTAGTTTTTTCATAACTTCAAGTTCAAAAAAAAAATGTATAATTATTTTTACAAGACTTATATTTATAGTAGAAATAGTTTACTTTTAGTACAAAAATATTTGCTTTTATTTTAGAGAATTGTTTAATTTCATTACAATAATTTTGTTGTTCATTTAAATATACCAATAAAAGTAATTCCAAGAATAAAGATGTATTAAATTTTTGAAAAAATTAGTTTTTCTTTCATATAAAGTATGACGGATATAATTCTTAATCGATTGGTTAGTAGTGACATTAATCTGAAAAAGAGGATTAGATTTCACCAAAAAATATTGATGTTGTTTTGAAGAAGTGGACACAAGCCGGATTCGACGACGCAATATGTTATTAGCAAAGATTGATTAAATTACATTCATGGTGCTGCTTTAATCCACGTGTACATCAATTTAGCATCAAGATAATGGACGTCATTCGATAATTTGACAACATTTATGTTTGACTTACGTCAAATTACAAATCCACACTTTTTATTCACACTTTTCTTCTTTCCCTTCTTTCTTATGAATTCAAAAAATAGTGAATAAGAACAAAGGAAATGTAAAACAAGAAATTTAATACGAATAAACATAAGCAAAATTATCAATTTAAAGTAAAAATTTACAATTTCTTCAAAGACCAATCATGTAACAATGTTCGTGTTTCCGATGTTCGTATCACGATTTTACTGTCTTTTTTCAATACGCGTTTCAACTGCATTAAATCGGAATGAAAAAGTTCATTGCTAACAAGTTAAACCATTATTACTTCGCATTTATCTATACTCAAATTTGCTTACACGGCCAATTAATTTAATTTAATTCACAGACCATAAATTATTTAATAACATCACAAAACGGTTATATTAATTATTGGAGAATAATTACGTGATTAGTCCCCTGGACGCATAATTAAAATCCAATAACTATAATTTCTAGACAATAGAATGCAAATTACTTTTGAATCGACGACTTTCTTCATCCGTTATTTTATTCTAAAACCATTTTTTGTTACTTGTACTTTCACTCATTTTTCACTATAGTATTATTTATAATTTATACGAAATTTATTGTGCTACAAAATTTTATCAATGTCTCTAAAATTTTCACCTCAAAACATATTTGAGAAAGTGCAAACAATTTTTTGAAGGTTTAATTTATTTATTTATTTTTATCTGCAACAAGACTATTAACAAAATTGACTAATTAATCAATGCTAGTGTTATAACAGAATCAAAGTATATGCAAATTACCTCATCGTTTTCAACGTACTACAATACATGGCAAATATCATTTACAGTCATTGTGATGTAAGAAAAGATATTTTCTTAAAAATTGATATGCTTATTTGTACATTACATAATAACATGATACTGATAAATGAATCGTTATTTAACATTAACGTTAGGTAATTCCATTAAACTAATTTGACTTCCTCCATAAAATTTGAGTCTCAAATAATGAATTTATTAATTAAATGTACTCTAAATAATAAAATTATATAACATAAATAAAACACAAAGTATTAAGTAAAAATTGAAAAGGTCTATATTAACATAGATAAATAATTATATTATATATGAATATTAAGATACTAATATAAATGCTGAAATATCATATTGAGTTTACATTGCAATTTTGTCATTGTATCTTTTCATGTCACATGACCTGGATCGTTCATAAATAAGTCCTCATACGTATAAGCATATATATATATATAAAGCTCATGTAAAACATATGTACAATAACGCGTTTATTCCCTCAAAAACTAAAACAGTTGTAAATAAATTAACGCTTCGTTAACTACCACCAGAATTAAAACAGTTCTGCATTTTATGAAAATAAATAAGTAAACAAATGAAAAATAAAAAAAAGGAATCCAAAAAAGTCCCTCAAACGACTGGAAAAGCTTACAAAGACAACGAAGAAACAGTTTTGATGGGAAATGAATAAAAAGAATCGGTCGGATTGCAAACCGCTTATTATGCCACGCGACAAATAATTGCCGGGATAAAATGGGGATGTTGATAAAGATACGAAAAAAAAAGAAAGAAAGCAAAAAAAAAAAAACGAAGCGGGGTAGCGGATCGCGCTTTCCGATGATTAAAACTGCATTCATCTGCGGCTGATGACCTTGAATCGGGAGGCTTTCACTCGCAAAACTGCTAAGACCGATCGGCCGCGTTAACACGCGGGGACAATTCCCTTTTCACGCGTCCGCGTCGGCGTAAAAGAATGCCCCGACACATTCGACACGATGTCGTGCCCCGTTAATGATCACAGCCGATCCTTAACTTTTACACCGGCAGACAAAACGCTTCCTCTGGCGTCCTAAACGGATGCGCGTGTGATAGAATTTCTTCCGTCATTAAGAAAGCCTTACAATATTGCGCGGGGTTTCTAAGCGCAGCGGCGGGGCTGCAATTGACGCGGCCCGCGGTGACGCGGCGTCGCGCCAGCGCGCCCAACATTTTCGCCGCGCCTATTGAAGGCGCGCGTTAAACGCGCGGCGCGCAAAATTTCTCACTTTTCAGGAGTCAGCCGGCGCCCCAGATCCGCCGACTGGCTCCTTGTCGCCTTTTAACGCCGGCTTTCTTTTTTCCCTTCCTTTTGCTTCCGTTCTGTTTCTTGCAGGTACGCCCGGCTGAATGGCGCGACGTGCCTCCGAGCGACCCCACAAAGAGCAATGTTATTTCATGCTACACGTATCATTGCGTGCACTCGCTGAAAAGATGCAACGCGAAAAATCTATTTTCGTCGTTAGAGATAATCACGCGAGACAACTTTTGCGCGAGCGCTCTAATCCCGACGGCGTCGCGCAAATTGTAATCTGGATGAAACGCGGACAGGCTGGGGGAGGGGGGACGGGGAGGAACCGCGTTACCGTACTAGGCGTTGATCGGAGGCCTCGATAAGGCTTCGTTTGTAGGTACATTGGGAGAAATTTATTAGCAGCTACTGCTATATTTTATCATAAGTTGGGGGGGGGGGTAGCTGTATACAGAGAAAACTGTACTGTTGAGGCAACAACGATTGATGTTGGTGTAACAATGTTATAATGTTAACGTTAACTTGACAAACTGGAAGAATCGTTGTTAAAAGATATACTCGTTAAATAGTAAACACAATTTTTTGATCAAGAGTTTTGGTAACCTATTTTTGCATGTGACTAATCTGTCATTATTATGCCAACTCTGGGTAGTGGTTACTAATAAGGTCTACACTGAGAAAAAAGTTGGGATAAAAATTATTATACTAAATGTAAAAATGGGGACAAATGACTTCTTCTTGTCTTAGTTAATATACAGTTTAAAAGAGGTTATAAGAAAAATGAAAATTTTTATTATACTCTATCATAGTAACTTGTACAATACTGATAATCTCTTTTAAAATGTATTTTAAATATGCCAAGAATTGTAATTTGTCCCCACTTTTACATTTAGTATAATAATTTTTATCCCAATTTTTTTCTCAGTGTATAAACGTGGTTGGTTACTTCTGATTTAATGGTTTTAATAGTTACTTACGACCTTAGGAGTCTTACCTTGTAATCTGGGTTTATTCTAATCATGTATCAGATAGATTTCCATAATTTACCCGTGCAAATAAGTGCTATAGCATTTATTTAACATGATCTAATAAGGAAGCCATAGTTAAGGTATTAGCGGGGTTTCTAATATCCTAATCTGGTTTAGTATGATCATAGATAGTACCATGATTACCACCTGATATTACACCTTACATGAGGAATCCCAATCAGAGCCTAATCAGACGTAAATTCGGTAGAAGTAGTCTAAATATATGTAATAAACTGCTGGACCACTCCTAATATGATCACAAACTGAATGGCTATAAATTATACTATTTTAATAAGTCATATTAAATTTGGCCACATTAGTGACGTGACTCGCCCAGTTTGATTTATAATAGGAGAGACGCGCGTAGTTTCGCGGGCGCAGGTGACAGGTTAACGCAAATTGTAAGGTGAACATGGCCCCGATGAAATAACGAAAAATGTCATACGCCATCGAAGGGGAAGGACTGCTGGAAATTGGATGCAGCGATTGGCTTTTTTTTGACATTCTTCGAATGTCGGAACATTTTTTTTTAATATGAATGAACCAGACTTATTCGCATCAGTGTGTTTTTGGTGGAATAGTACAAATAGTTTAATTTGTAATAATTATAGATGGAACGAATTAAAGATTTTATTTACTTTATTAGATCTATTTTGTGGGATTAAGGTATTAGTTGTGTGTGTTTCCTTATTCTTCGATTCATTTAAATTGAATTTTTAAACTTCATATGTTGAGATCAATTTGAGGATATTTCATGAAATCGTATGTTAAACCATGAACACATTTTCATAGCGAAGATTAGTAGAAAAATTAGAATTATTTCTGAATTATAGACCTTCAAATAAATTAATAATCGAACTTAATAAAGTTAACAACAAATGAAACGCGAAAGCCAATTTTAGCTTTTCAATCTTGTCTTGATTATAACAAAACCTGAAACACTTGACGATATATATCAATAAGCAACGAAAACCTCAATCAGCAATACTTATGTCAAAATATCGCGAAGTATTATTGGAATGTTCGTATCTATTCTATGCCGATACTTTTATCATACTGCCTTTTCCCCCTTGATTAATGCAAAATTCCAGCATTGAAACGGCCGCATCGGTATTTTTTTTTTTTTTTTTTTTTTTTATTGACGTGCCTTGACTTATCGAGTCATTTGGGCATGTCGTGTTTACGAACTAGCCCTAACCAATATTATCTTGCAATTCAGGAAATCTGAAAAGTACGGGCTAACCTACCCCAATCAAGGGCTTACGTAGTATAGATCCCCCGCAACACAGAGGCAGAGGGGAATCATCGAAAAGCCCCGTGGTGCGGCTGGGGCGAGAGCGCAGTCCTGTCCACGGTCATTGAATGGCAGGAAAAAAGAAGTGAAAATCATTGAAAAGCAATGACTGCGAATCGGCGGACAAGCATAGAGGATCATCGAATGACCCCCAGTCCGCTTTTATGATTCCTGCTGGAAATTAGCCAACTGGCTAACGACCAAATAGAAGCCCTCTCTGTTTTCGACCTCGGATTTCACCTCTTTCTGTTATCGCCTTTTACTTCCTTCATCTCGATTCCAGGTTTGTTCCCCCACCCCGCTTCTTTTTTCTCTCTTAAAAAGTCATCCGGGGGAAAAAGAGGAGCGGCAACTGTGCTCTTCCCCCTCTGAACGAACGAAAAAAAAAAAAGAAAAAAAAGCGGGGGAGGGTCTCCGGGTCCTTTCCCGCTCGTTTCTATCTTGGCTGACGTTCGCCTGAAAATTTATTTATTGATCGGCGCTTAATTGCGCGGACATTGACATATTACTTCCTGCGCTTCTTTGGCCGTCAATTATTCAAAATATCGCGGTCAAAACGGCGCTGAAATGTTTCATCTCGTCAAATCGCGTCTGCATAAGTAATGCCGATGGCAAGTTGCAAAAATGTATACACCCATTGACAGTAATTGATTAAACGAATTTATACAATGGATACGCGCAAAATAATGAAATCTCAACGACGAAACTAATCGAGTAATGTGTGTCTGTCTGTACATTATGGCCCGGCCGGCGACGGGAGGGGGGGGGGGCGGGGGGTGTGTGCAACGAGCCGGCGCGCAAAAGTTTAGCGATTCGTGATAGAATGATAGACGTTTGTTCGGAAAGAAAAATGCAAGATTCCCTGCAGTCACGAAATGGCAAATTGGAGTTGAAACTTCTCGCGCAGACTTGGTTTGAGGTAGGTTGGGTCAAGGCACGCCGGAGCGTGGGCTTCGTTTACAGCTTTCCAGAAGAAAAACTGCTTTCAATTATCCGCTCGACGGCCGGGCGCAAAAATCCGTGCCTTCGAGTGCGCCGCACTTTTTTAGCCACAACGAAACCGGAACGCCGTGGGGGGCCTGGGGTCTGGTCGTCGAATGGGTAGTTACATCAGGATAAAAAAATTATCTTTGCGAAAGTGCGTTTAATTTACTGACGTTGGCGGGACGTAAGATTACGTTTCAAGGCCGATTGTTTGCTGTGCAATCAAGGTCGAGCCACTTTGTTGTAATTTTAAACTTCTTAGGTTTGTAAATTAATAAGGTTTATAAACGTTGTTGAATCGGTGAAAAGGTGAAAGAGGCGATTGGAAGATTGCAACGTATCACTTACCTTTGGTCGATTACTCTTCAATAGTATGGTAATTTCTGTTCACAAATGGAGCGTAGTACTTAGATGTCCAAATCTGGTCAGCTAATTGTCCTGAAAAATAATATTACAAAGATTTATATCAGCTGTTTATAGTTTAAATAATACAATGAAAATAATGAAAAACAATTAACGCTAACAAGTTGTTGAATATCCGGGAAATATTCTCAGTGCATTGAAAACGACAATCTTAAGGTAATATAAGTTAAAGGTAATTACTTATATTTTGATTACGTTAAATTGTACTTTAACGCTACGATAAATCTTTAAAATGAATTCATAATACTTTACAAAAATGTTAACACGAACGATAACAATTAAATAAATAAATAACAATATTAATAATAAGGAAGAAAAACTGGAAAAAAAAGTTAATTAAAAAGTGAACGTGGTACGATCGCAAAGATCGGCAGAAGTTTGTTTGCGGGCACTTTTTAGATCGATTCGGTCGTCGCATGTAGAGTCAAAATACGTATGTGGTTGCAATTACCGGGCCTCAATTTGGTGGTAGGCGGTACAGGCAGAAACTATTGATTTAGTGGCAACTTAAAAAAATCTTAATACGTTATCAGTAGCAGGTGCGCAAAGTTTAAATTGAACCGTGCGGAGGTGAACGGGAGGACAAGGCGGAAGTGGAGGATCGTAGAAACGAAGACGGAAGGAAAGACGGCGCTTGATAAAGACCGTTCAAGAAAAAAACCTAAAGATAGATAAAGGGTTTGTGTATGTGTGTGTGTATGTGTGTGTGCGAGGCGTATCGGGCGTTATCTTTCGTCGGCGTAGCGAGGGTGGGACGTGCGTATGAATCTTGGAACAAAGCGCATGTTACATACATCGATAAACTTCATCGACGCGTCGATTCGTTTGCCTTTTCCCCGATGATGGACACGTTCGCCCAACTATACAATGCGAGAATTTTGTTAGCAGTTCCTACGATATTTTATGGTAACCCGGATATATGCGTCTATTCGTAGTATTCCTTATAATATGATATAATATTTAAAAGAAAAAATTGGAAGAAAATGTTATTATCAAGGAATAGAACTCATTACCTTATAGAAATATAGATTATTACAAATATCAGTGGTAACATTAGGCCACACCTCTTTCAGATGCACACTAAAGAACAATAGTTTTCCAAGCGGCCCTGTGGAGTAGTGGTATAACGCGTGACTGATAACTGTGAGGTAACGGGTTTTATTCCTTGTTAAGATGTTTTTTTTTATATATTTATGATACTGTATCATATTGTAAAGAATGCTGTAATTAATGCACATATTCCCGAGTTAATACAAAATATGATAGAAACTGTTAATAAATTTCTCTAAGTATAATATTTCGTTTGATTCTAATACCGTCGTACAAAAAAAAAAAAAGGAAAAATAAGGAAAGAAGTAAAAGTCAAAACGCTCGATAAACTGCAGTCGCGCTTGTTTTTTGCAATGCTCAAAAATTTTCGCCTCTCAATAAACGATATGTTTCGATTCGGAGAATTAATGTTTGGCGTGCAAAGCAAACGCAAATGAGCGACAATTTTTTTCAAGGCGCATAATTAAATGACCGGCGCTTTGAATGTTCCTTTTCATGTTTATACAAAGATGCGCAATTACTGCGGTTTACGTAACTTGTTCGGCGGAATCGAGGAACAGATTAATTATAGACAAATAAAACTCATATTTTAGTTATCGTTCCAACCCCGTGCGTCTTATTTTACTTTCGCTTGCGCACAATTTCAAATAATTATAATAATAAATACGCCGTTGGCTTTGGCGGTTGCAAAAAGGTTTTTACATTTGCAATTAGCGGCAAAATTAAAGTCACGGGCGCAATCTTATAATTGATCGTCGTTGGCGGATAATTAATTCAAATTGAAATTGAAAATGCACGTCGATTTGTTTATTGTGGACGCTGAATCAATAAAAGTAAATAATTGACAGTGCGTGGTGGGATGATAATGTTATCGGCAAATCATCCAATTGATTTACTGAGAATGTGTTTTTGTTTCCCGGAGCCTTTAGGCGCTTTTATGCGCGCGGTAATGAAATTAAGTATGATTTTGCCAAATTTTTGCAGGCAAATGCGAGCAAAACAAGTGATTATTTTTTCGCGAATAACATATAAATCTATTACTTTTTGTTTCGTTCGTTTTTTTCTCTTCTTTTTTCCCCCCTTTTCTATTTTCCTTTTTTTTATTTTCATTATTATTACTTTTGATGATCATTTGCGTTTGTTCAACTTTAAAATTGAATTACTGACAAAAAAGCATTCATTGAACGATCTTGTAATCGCATAATGCCTGGGAAAAATACATAAACAACTTATTCATTGTTGAGGCATAATGTTGATTTATATTATTAATTGCCGGATTTATTAATTTGCTTCAATTCAGTTCTACTGATAAGATAATTCATTAAAATATTATTTCTCCGTTTTTTTATGTCCAAATTCAACTTGCCCTTTGATGATTGTATAATCAAAATTAAACATTAAAAAATAAAAATTATCATACTCTTAGTTTGATAGTCTCTATCATCTATAGTTAAATAATTTCATATTCACAACCCCTTTTGCACATCAATAATATTTATTAAACAAGATTAATTTATTAAAAGCTTATAAAACGTCTTAAAATCCAATGACTTAAACCCTAATAAATGAATGCACAGCATTTACATATTCGCGACTAGCAGAGCATAACCCTGCACCCCCGACACTCCGGCTCTGAGTAGCATGATCCTGCAACGAAGCCGAAATCGGAATCTTCGGACGCAATTGAAATGTTTGAGGCGGTGGAGATTTTTTCAATGTCTGTACCAATCCGCCTCCCCAATTTTTGTGTGGGATAATGTGGACTTCACCCTCTCAGTCGGTCGAAATAAGGGGTTGCAGCGGACAAGTAAGGAGTAGTGAGGGATCTCGAGCAGAAATCACCCCAGTCGAGACGCGAGCCGAAAAGGAGTGAAAGAGACGACGGATGAAGAGGCCCTTCGAGGGTCTTCCCTTATTTATTTCTTCATTTGAATTTTATTATCTCGCTGCGTCTCGCGTCTAAGCTGGAATTGGGCGTTCTTGCGAAATTCGCGAATTTGCCATTTTTTGATAAACTTTTCCAAAACATATACATTTTCTTTACATATCAGCTGGGATCTTATGACTGCAATTCATTTTGACCTTATGACCTTTAGAGTGTCTGTAACTTTCCTATATTATAAACACATTAATACAGGTACTTTAATAATACTGCTTTAACTGATTACAATATTTGACTCTATTAACTTCCAATTTGATAATGTATATAACGAATTCTAGAAAAAATTGAATCTTCGTTGCATCTGAAGCTTAAAGTTTTCTAATAGAGGTGAAATTATCTCTCATTCCGTTTTCTAGAAGAAATTGCAAATCCTAACTTCTATTTTCTGATTTATAATAATCTTCTTAATAGATTATAAGTCTTATTTCATCTAGTAAGTCTTCTCAGTAGCTCTCTTTACGATACCCTTTCAATAAATTAATTTGTCACTAAAAACCTCAAGTTTTTATAGGTCGACGTCAAATGAACTGAAACTTCACTTTACTCTTCGCCAAACCTTTATCCTCATTATTTTTTATAACAAAAATCTCCATGACCCGGCATACACACGGGTTTCGCTTCATTTTTCTTTTCTCTTTGTTTTTTTTTACGCACTTGTACGAGTTAGTCATGCGCATATTACTGCGGACAAGTTTGGAAGGCCCTCGAGGAGCGCGGTTTAGCGGCGTGTCAGGAGCGCGGCCACGACATCCCTTAATCCGTCGGATTAGCCAACCGGCGGGACCGGCAAAATTTTTATTACGGATGTACAAACAATGTTGCCGGGGAGCTTGACCGTTCGAGTATTTCGTTGTCGACGAAATCGATCGGCACTCGCCGCGCTCTCCTCGTGCTCGACAAGTTGGAAATCGGCGAGAAATAATGCGGCCGGGGACTCGAGATCCTCTATATCGGGATAAAGAAAGCGATGAAAAACGTAATTTGACGGGAACGCACGGAGTAATTGGAATGAAGAACAGAGATAGAAGTAGGAAAGAGTTGAAAGTCGACTTGGAGACTCGGGCTTCGCCCGAAGGGGAGAGACGCCGGCGGAGGAAGGAGCGCGCCGAGCCCGGAGGTGCGCGAGCGAGAGGGAGCACTGGAGGAGCCCATGTTGAAATGATATCGATTCCAATGCTTCTTAGTAGACGCGGCGGTTGCCGAGGGTGGGCGCGACCCCTTACTTTTACCCTTTTTCTCGGTGCTCGAGACCCCCCGGCGCCCCCGCGTCTTTCGCGGCAATCCGTCGGCCTTCGTTTCTCCGCCAATCCTGCCGCATTTTATCCGCTCCCTTTGCAATCTCTTGCCGCTTCTTTTTCTTCCTCCGGCCGCCCCACCCCCCTCCTCCCCCTGTCACGGATGTACGCATCTTTGATTCCCAGCGTCACCGGAAATGCAAAAGGACTCGCGCGCACTTGCGATTAATCAATATCATCGAAGCCAATGAACTCGTTCCTAGATGCCTCGAGTGGCGGGAGCTGCATTCCATTTTGAAATGATTTGCCGAGACGATCGGCGAGAGGCGACGGGTGGAGCGGATGGGGAGGGGGGGGAGGGCAAAAGGAAAAAGAGCCACGCGACATTTAAGCGCGACTTCGGGATGAAAAATCTTTTCTCAAATTGACAAGCCTTTTGTCGTGTGCATTTCTATGAACAAGAAAAAAAGGGAGGGGGGGATAGAGGAAGGAGCGGTGCGCGCTGCAGCGAACAGAGACGGATTGAAGGGAGAGAATGCAAGATATTGCAGCCCCGCGGGACACAGAGACGTAATCTCCACGACGGAGCCAGAGGAGTATTACAATCCCGCGGTCCTACTATCTACGAAGTCACTCCGGCTCCTGTGCATGAATGGCCCATTCTCCTTGGCCTGTCTCTAGGAAAGTCTATCTATTCCGATTACGACTTTTCTGTTCGCCACCCCCCCTCCGCCCCGTACCTCGCGAGCCTTTGCCTCGTTTCTTTTGCTCGATGCACCACCTCCTCTTCCGCTTTCCATCAGCCCAGTTCCATTTCTTTTTTCTTTTTTTTCTTTTTTTTTGCAGCCAACAGTTGCTCGAGATTCCAAGAACAAAGATCTCATTTTTCACCGGAACTGTGGGCGCAAGATCACCCGCAGACATTTATTTATATATTAAGCGCAAATTACTTGCGCCGCTCGTCGGATTTAGGTCATGGATGGATTCAGGGATTTAATTAGAACGCCTCTGTAACATAACAGAATGGATTAACGTCTAGGCTCTATTGATTAGAAATTGACAAGTTCCAATACCCTTGAAACGAACGACGCTGACCTTGAATCGAATGAATGCCTATCAAATCAAACGAACTATGTTAAATTGTAACACCGAAAATTGCGGAAAGTTTAATCGACTTGAAATCTTCGGGAGTGAAAAATTTCTTTCCGCTATATTAATCGTAAGTAACTTGTTTGGTGGCATTCGAAAACCGAAGCCTAAGATTCATATATTTGAACGATAGTATTTATCCCATATGGCTTAACAATGGCATTTCCTCAAATACACAGTCGTCACATATTCTGACAGCTCAATCAACCTGGTAAAGTACCTTCACAAGGTACTACTTTACAGAGTATTCAGTCGGTAAATATAATGTAAGTCAGTAAACGTATAACGTTGAATTAAAATTTAACCGTGTAATTTTATTTAATTATAATCATCTATATCTTTGATAAATCCAATTTAAAATTGTTCCAACGAAATTATTTGCTAATACGTCAATGATATACAAAAGGTAACTATTGAACTGTTACTAATAAAAGTACTTAGAAAGTGATATCTGTTACTCGAATCAAAGTTCACCTACCCATAAATGGATGGACCTGTTTGGTCAGCTCAACACCCCTTTAAATGCAATTCAATGATTGACCAGTCTTCGGCCAGAAGTCAAATCCGATATCAAAACGGATTTGATACAATTCCGACCGTGCATAAAGGAACGATCAAAAGAAAAGTGTCTGTAACGTCGACGGCTACACGGTTATTCGGATCTCATTTGTACGCAGCTTCCTTAGAATATCCTTGTTCCCTTAAAGTGCTGTTGGCGATGCCAACTGGTGGAGGAGCCCTTCGTTCTCAAGGATTTCGTGCTCGGTGCGGTGTAGACGAATATAACATATGACGAGGGGTGCGAAATCGTACAAACGTGTGCGTGATACGGAAAGAACGAAGAAGACGAGGGGGACCGTGAAGAACAAAGAATGCAAGTATAAGGTGGACTGAGAGGGGCTGAGTTTTAGGGTGGGTGGTGCATATAAGATGGGAGACGTACAATGCACGCACCCTACGAGCACTAGAGACTCCTCAAGCAACGTCGTGTACCGAGGGGGAAGAAGATTCCAAAAACTTAGTCGCTCAATACACCCGCGAGCGTACCCCGCCGAGCGTTCGGTTTCCTTTACCCTGTTTCAATGCACTTCCTTATCTTCCGGCATCCCTGGGCGTTTTTATTGCAGCGAATCTCGTGACCTAAAATTGTTAAATTAAAAAAAAAAAATAACAAGGAAAGAAAGGGAAGAGAGGAGGAGGAGAGCGGGAGAATTGTCTGATGGCGTCTGATATGCAGCGAGGTCAAAGCGGCCGATGCAAATTCAATTGCCCAGGACATCTGTCATTAAATTAATTGATCGCGCTTTGTCGGCGGTAAAGAAGGGAGGGGGGACGGAATCGCGGGTCCCCGCAAATAGACAAAACAAATCTTATTATCCGCGGAGGCCTCCGGTAATTGCAAATTGGATTGCTTTAATTAAAACAATCCAAAGAAAATGTGAGCCGTCACTTGGCGACCTACGTGGAAATATTGGAGAAAAAAAAAAAGGAAAGGCAAGAAGGTATACAGAGCATAATGAAAAGTAACGACAAAATTATCAATTCAAATGTTCAGCGCAGGGCAAACAAACGCATGGCTGACGAGTGCTCGGTCCGCGTTTCAACGCGGGGACGGCGGGGACGTCCCTTGTAAGATGGATACAGCGGCAACACTCAAGATATTCCTTCGCGTTGCCGAGGCAGGGATTAAAAAAGTCGAGTATAGCCATCGTCTCTGTGTGAGGAGGTGCTTACGAACCCAACGTCGTTGGCCGTCCTCGTCCTCCTCCTCTTTCGCTTCCTCGAGTCTCCTCCAACCGCATATTCCTTACAAAGAAAGACTGCGATTCGCAGCCGCCGACGACGTCCACAACAACCTGCGCAAACCTTATTCTTACGCCACTTTACCACAAGATGTAGTCACAGAAGTGGCTCCTTATCGAGCGTTGCGCGCGCGCGAGCTCGCCTCGTGATAATCTCTTCCTCGTGTCACGATGACTCGTCGAGAGATTTCCTCTTCCTTCTCCGTTTGCTCTTTCATCTTGTTTATCAACGCTTTTTCCCTCGTTATTTTGGCCTCTGCATTCTTTTCAATTGGGATTTACATATTCGGGGCTTTTGATTGCTACGCGCGCTTTAAAATCCGGCCTGCTCGAGAACAAGACTAAAATTGTTTCCCGAAAGCGCGTTGCACATCTTATGATAATATTGGTCGTTGCGGGTGCGGGATAAAGACATTTGCCAAGTTGAAGTATGAATATTTTATTTACGCGCTGAATACACCTCCCGCGTTCGTTTGGGTCTCAGTTAATTCGTTTGAAAACGCGCTTTTATTCGTTTCAACAGCAACTTGTTGGACAATTTAGTTTTAATTTCTCGTGTGCTTGTATTTTTTTAATGTTATTTATTAACAAATGGTTGCTTGGCAAAATATTCAATATCATAAATATATTTCATTCGTCAGTTTATACTTTTACATGGACACAAAATATAGAAATTTTAATACTTATTATTGATTTAACGTATTTCGCTCTTAATTTATTTAAACACTTTAATTTTGATAGCAATACTCTACCTAAACCTCAATTTTTTGATCAATAGTTAATTTAAAGAACAGTATATTATCTTATTATAGATAATAAATTGATTTAGTGTTTCTATAATAAAATATTAATCCATAAAGTCATGAAAGGGAAAAGTAAACAATGAACTTTGTTATCTCAAGGTGGTCATTAATGATAATTTTCCGTGCTTGTTTTGGACGAAATAATCTTGGCTCTAGTCTAGTCAGTCAGACGGACAAACATTGTCGTTCCATTTGTCACTTCCATATAAGAAGCGTTTTCACTTAAGAGATGAGAAAAAGTAGTCTAAGTGACAGAAAGCAACACGGACTACTTTTGTTCCGTCTTTGTGGGAACGATTTTGAAAAGCAGCTCGGAGAATCGTCAACTTCTCTTATTCGGCCGCGCTAAAGAGAAGTCGTTCCCTCGTTCTTCATTGACGGAGTGTTACTTACAGAAATCAAGCGTCGAGTTCTTAAGTTGCAACGTATGGCCGGACTTTGTTGTCGTCTGTAGCTTCGCTGCTGAAACGAAGATGCACTGCCAGCGTTTACTTCTTTTCTCTTTTTCCCCGTTGCAAAGAGAGGGGAAAATAAAAAAAAAAAGAAAGGGAAAAGCTTCTCCACTTCTTTGTGGTCATTATTTTTTGTTTTTAATCGCATTATTCATCGAGTGTAAACTCGAGGGTCTCATTTGAAAAACGATACACACAAGTCTTTACAATGCCAAAGTTCTTAATACGCGAATGATTATTCAAGCATCTTTCTCTTCCTTTGCCTTGTCCTGGTTTTTTTTTTTATTATCGTCTTGCTCGCAAGATACTGCTTTTGTAATTCAAAAGATGCAAATATTTTCAGACGGCAGTTTTATATCGCGACGCAAATGAGAGGTTTTATTGGACCGGCTTTGTTCACATGCGATGGCATTTGAGTCGCACTCGAGGACGCGCCGGTCTGTGCGCCAGATCAGAAGTCATTTTTAAGATTAAGTTCTCGGCAAATAAGCGACTTTGAGTTGCTCCAATTTCCCGACTCCTCGCGGAGCACAATTGGAGATCGTCTATAGAATACGTTGAAACAATAATGTCAAACGGATACTTAACATCAAGACAGCGTATAAATTTCAACTGATCTCCACATCTGTACGCCGAACATTTGTATTAATGTTTGCACATTTTTATTGTCGCTTGTTCGAATATCTTCCGTGTTTTAATTACACTGTTACTTGTTATTCGGTTCTGAAATAAATATTACGTTGAATAATGTTGATCGCTTTGAGTATATTGAAACTTCAATTATAAAATAAGAGGAATAACAGTAATATTTATTATTTTAGGATAATAATTTAAAGCTTAAGTGGTTTTTATAATACGTTTCATTAAATTAACCAATTTTTGTTTCATCTTCTTTTGTATTATTTCTTCTAAATTTATATAAATCTACGTTATTTTTCAAGCAAAATATATATTTTTGTTAGCTACTTCAAAATTTCCTCTTATACTATACTGGAGTATACTATATTATAACCATACACTATTATACAGAACCTTTTCAATATTACTAAATATTGTAAAATCTGAAGCTAGGTGTGGTAACATAGAACAATACCTTCACAAAATATTTCATCGTAACGTTATTCCATTCACAATAGTATTGTTAAATTTTTTTCTCTCCACGTACACAGTACATTTCGAGGTCTTTTCTCGCAGTATATATATTTTCCTGAGCTATTATATAACATAATGAGGTTATTTATATATACATATACATATATAATGTATATACAAATATACATGCAACAGTTACATTTACCATAAATACTACTCGACTTATGGAAGCAACCAATTTTAATAAACCCTTGCAATTGTTGGGAGTGCGGCTGACAGTAATAAAAGTTACATTGTGCAGTCATCAATTACCATTGAAAGAGTATGTTCCACTCGATATTTAATCATTTGATCGTGCGTTGACGTAATTGAGCAATTCTTCGAGGGTCGCCTATGGTTTTGAGGTGTGTTTACACGCAATTATCGCGCGTGGTGGTGGTGGGGAGGGGTGGGGACGAACAACAGGAAGGAATCGACACGTAAAATGAAGAGAGAAGAAGGTGAAAGGAAATAAGAATTAAAACGTACAGGTGGGGAGAACTAGGAGCGATACCTGTGCGACTGTGCGTCTTCCGGATGTCCGCTGTTTTGTTAGAATCACGTAGGTATTGGCGTGATAGGCGCGAGTCCCATCGGCTCATTCCGCTTCTCGACGGTAGAACGATACAATCCAGGATGGATATCGTTTTGGGGGACTGGCTTGAGTGGACACGCAGACGCAAAAGGTGCGTTGCGTGTTCCGGCACGTCCTGCGGTACATCATTGTGCGGACAACATCCGGAAATGATACGTTAATTGATTTAATGCTTAATGGCGCCCTAACTACGATGAACTGGATTCGTAGACGCGGCATTATGTCATCTTGAATGACGCGAAAATACTTCGCAGCGGGGCTATCACTTCTCTTTTCACGTCGGCAGCAAGTAATTTATGTACTTTTGGCACCCGCTAAATTGCGTAACACACTGAAAGCCAAAACAACCGGAACACTTCAGTCGAGACTTTTAACGTGGCTAACTTTTTAGTTGACTGCGATTGTTCTTCCGTTTGTTTAGGTAAAATTATTGCTCTTTGTTTTCTTCGCCCCCTTCTCGTTGAAGAAATCAGTGATGAGAATGACAATTATTTATTTTCACTACTATTGATTTGTACAATGTTTACATGAAAGTGTAATAAGATACAAATATAAACTGATTTAAATTCAAAGCTATAAAAATTTCGATTTATTTAACAAATTTTATCAAAGGTTCCGTTTAATTCTGTTTAACGTTTATATTTTTTTTTTTTTTCGTACTCATTGCGTTTTCAAGTGTCACATGTTTACTGCATTATTTATAATTTCTTTAAAGTTTCCCTCCACATATTTACCTTATTTTACAACTTCAAGGTAGTTCGTGAACACAATCACTTGCGAACTTTGTCATACTTTTTCAGTTGGAGGTTTATAACTGTCATAACACGTAAATAATGTAAACAATTAAGCATTCCACTGACTCAAGCAAACAATCTTTCTAAATCAAACATTAATAAAATTATTGACCTTATTTAAATCCAGAGCGAAATATTTTCGCCATTCATTATTCACTTTATTTTTAATATACGAAACAGACTTATTGCGGAAGTGGATTTAAACTTAGAACATAAATTAATTTTCGTATTGAAATTCACGAGTGGTCCATTAAGGTTGTCTCAGTTAACGTCACAAAATTGATGCCAGTTTATAAAAAAAAATTGCTCCTCAAAATTTTACGGCGCAATTCGTCGTCCAAGTGAATTTTATCAATTATTCATCAGCCAATTCTTGACACGTATTTATTGCGCGCACACTTACATCGCAGCGCTCGTGTGCAAAGAATATTTCTCAATAATCAGCAGCTAAATCGATTGGTCGTGCGCGGTAAGGAAACGGGTGACTTAGAAACTCGGCATTCTACACTTTTTATATAATTAATACGCTCTAAGTAGTCCACTGTCGTGGTGAATCGCTAAAGACTATTATAAGTAACGACCCAAGTTAAACTATTAATAGCTTTGAAAAAGGGAAATAATGTACAAAGTATTTATCAGATTATTGAACTAAATTCAGAAAAATATCTAGTGGCAAGAACCAATGAAGCATCAGATTTTTTAAAGTTATCATAATTTTCTTATTTTATTCTGGGCTTTTAAATAGTAATGCTTAAATAAAATTATATAAAAAAAATCTAAACTCAGAAAATGGTTTAGTATATATTTAGCAGGTATAAATATATATGTTGGAAATTTCTTATGTTTTTCTAACTATTTTTTGTTATATAAGTATGACAGATAGTAATAGTCTATCTAAGTTAATAATTAGTATTTAAAAATATGATACTTTTCACTAATCCGTCTGATAATGTTTTGTAATCTGTAACATAATGTACAAGAATTCCAGATTGTGTGGAAATATTTACTGATTTACATTTCTTTGTTTATCGTAAATATAATAATTAGCAATCCTATTGTACTTTTAAATATAATATTCTTCTAAACGAGGTTCTTATATCTGATTTTCCCTTTTGTGAAACTGCAGAATGAGAAGGGAAAATAACTTACCTGAGAATTATGGTAATAAAACGCGAAAGTTGACCCAAGTTCGTCAAAGAAAATAAAAATCTGGTACTTTGTTGTTTTTTTTATCGCGAACGCGTCGACGATTGGGGACAAAGTCTGTTCATAATAAAGGAGAGTCGTAATAATGTTCAAATAAAGTAACGCGACCGATACAAAGTGTTATAAAAGGCTTTTTATGGCCGCGAGAAAATCAAAGTTGGGCCATTCGCGTTCAATGGACACCACGTGTAACGCGGATGTTCTTCGCCCTGGGATTCTTTTATGTGGCTTTCGTTGCATAAAACGGCTATGAAAAATTTTCTTTGCAATAATCTCGGTGTTTTGCATGCACGACTTTAATGTCGCCAAGGATGTCTTATGTCAATAAAACCATCCGACTAATTTGCTTATAAGTAGATATCCCGCCTTCCTTCGAACTTGATGTAACTTTAACGTTGTTTATGGATAGGACTTAATATTCAATATTAATATTAAATTGATGGTTGTAATTATTTATTGCATTTAATTGATCAGTATAGTTTTCTCAACACTTCTTCATATCAACAAATCTTAAATACCCAGGTAGAAATGAAATCGGGCATGCCCTATCACCTATAGGGCCCCAATGGGGCTGAAACGTGGAATACCTGAACAACGGTTTCCTGATTCGAGCCCTATAAGGGACTAACCAGGTAGACTGC
>JABFPN010002547.1:0-21739 GCA_022817305.1 Leptoteleia sp. ZL-2020 | reverse complement strand
ATGTTCATATATGGATTACGAAAAAAATTTTTTTCTTTATCCTATATAATCCATATATGAACATATATGTTTTTTCTTAATCCATATATGAACATATATGTTTTTTTCGTAATCCATATATGACCGTATATGACCATATATGATCATATATGTTTTTTCTTAATCCATATATGGACCATATATGTTTGATTTTTACTAGGGTAAGTTTTCCAATTTTAAAACAACTTTTGACAAACGTAAAGACGAAAGGAATTTTATTTACATTCAAACGAAGACGAGCAGTCTTAATTTACTTAAAAACCGATCGTAGAAATTTAATTCCCCACTTTATTTATGTACAAATCGCGAAAAAACGACACCTTCCACCGTGTATCACTACATGTGGTATTGTGCCCGAGATAAAGTCATTTATAATAATGACATATTGCGAATGTAATATAATAAAAACGTGTCACAGGATTTGCTACAGGTCATTAACATTAGTTCTGATGTTTTGTGCCGGTAGCTTCTCACGTTTTGTAATTCCGTATACAACGTCGGATAATTTCAATATAATTTTTTTTATTCCTCAGTTTCGGAAATTAAACATCAAATGGGACCGAAGAATGAAACGTTTTTAATATTGTCTATACGCAAAAAGTAATGTTTGTAAATATTTGGAAAGTCAAATTAAAGGAACAAAACAAATAATATTGTTTGTTTACATCCAAAGGGCATAAAAATAGATATACGGAAACAAAAGTGTTCGTTTTGGTAGTTAAATGAGTTTATCTAGCAATTTTTAACTAATTTAGTAAGAATTTATTCTATTTGCAGAAGGAGGTTGATATTAAATCGACTAAAATGAATATTTAAACGTTACTTAAACTGTATGGCTGATTTAACCATACACTTATCTTATAGGGACTCAACATAACCTCATTTTGGCAACGAAAACTGCTTCAACTTCAGTATTTTGAGGATTAGATAAATTTGTATGGCTGATTCAGGCATTTTCGTTAGTTTTCATCAATTTGACTCGCATAAATTAAAAAATAATTATAAATTCTACTTATCTCAATAGTGGCCAAGCAATATATCTAACTTAAATAGAAACTTAGCAGTGCACTTCATATTTTACCGTGTATAAATATAAAACAAAAACAAAAACAAAGTCTGCTTACATTTTGTATTTTGAAAACGTTTCGTTTTTCAGTCCTATAAATATCAAACGTATACGAACTTAGATTACAAAAAGGAGTTCATAATTTCATCAGAATTATCATACGTTCCATTCCCTTGCAAATAACGCCATTACTTTTACAAACGATTAATTTTACAGCCACAAATAAATAGCAATCTTTTTATTAATTTTCTTTTTTGTTCTTTTCTTCATTTAATGTTAATCACCTTAATGCCCGCGCTTATTAACGAGTACTGACTCATTAAGCCAAATAAAATGACCATTTATTTGTAGTATAAATCAATTGGTAAGGAAAAACGTTATTATTCATTAAAAGATGTTTAACGTGTTAAACAATCTTGTGCATTAAACCGTGTTCATTAATTGTCACCAGCGGGGCTGGACTGATTGTGTGAAAGTTTTGGCAAATTTGTGTACAGCGTATATACATAAGAAAGGAGTAATAAAAGGGATAGGTCCCGAAATGGGCGACATTTGTCGCTACAAATGACTGCATTAAATCATGAATTCGCCACGCCCTGGACATTCTGGATAAGGTTGCTCTAGTGTCCAGTACACTGCAAATTCAGTAACCAACTAATGAGGTGGTCATAAATTGTTCTTCTTGAGAATTCAAGTTACTATATTAATAATATACATTTAAGTAATCCAGTCCACGAATATCATACCACGTGATACAAAAATAGAGCATTTTATTTCAATTCGCGTAAGACTTTCTTGTGTTCTGTTTAATAACAGAAAGTCAAATTAGTCATCTTGTTGGATGTTCAGTGCAATGTTAATCCAAATAATATTTTTAGTACATTCTAAGAATTCTTTGAATATACCAGAGAAATATTGTAATGTTTGAATCCAGAATTATTTACAGTATATTCGTATGAAATGAATACTTTTTTAATCCATAAGCCCTTGGTGTATCATGTATGATATATATATATACTATTTTCAGTATTTTATCAGTTTTCATGTTGTAATTAAGTATTATACATTTAAATAAATTAATTATGCGTTTATTCTGATTTGTTAGAATAATTTAACGTCATTTTTAACTTGTTAACTATTTATTAGAGTTGCTAAATAAGCAAATTAGTTTAAGAACTTTAATTCATTAGCAAGGGCTTAAGGTTTAATATTCCAATAATATGCTATAAATATTTTTGGAGATAAACCTAAAACTATTTTATTAATATTGAAGTAGTGCCGTTGTGAAATAGTGAAGCAGTGACACAATTTTACAGTGATGATCCAGTCGGTGAGTGAATAATTTAATTTATATATGTTAACAATATGCATAATGATCGAGCGTTATGCATATATAATATATATATGTACATATATATTTCAATACATATATAAAAGACGTGCTTGAAACTTAATTAACATCAATTTAATAAGTGATTAAATCGCATTAGGAAAAAAGAATTCAAGTGTTCCATCTAAACCAGAACCAGCATTCATCTGTGTAATAAGAGCTTTTTAGAGACCCTTTTGAAAGTTGTAAAGCTACAAGACTACTCTTGCACTACTCGACGTTATTCCGCTTCTTTCAGTCCCGTTCTATTTTGTTCCACTGCATGTCATATCACAATACTTTTTATTTTATTTGCTTTTCCACTTTATAGTGTATTAATTTATATTTTATTACACGCAACAATATATATTGCGCAATCCTCGTTTTATATTAACAATTATTAAACAGTTTACTAAAGTTTAATAAAAAAAATTTTATATTATATGAAACTGCATAGAATTAGTATTTTTAATAAACTAATTTAACAAATGTTAATCAACTTGTTTTCCACATAATGATATTTTGTGAGTATAATGCCAAAGTAGTAAACTTTTCATTAAAAATTGATACTTTTTTTCTCTCGGTGTAATATATTGAACAGTATTTAATACTTTTTGTATGAAATATTTAATATTTATCGAATCAACAACTATTACTCGTTTTCAATACAATTGCACCTAATACGAATGTTAAATTTTTCTTTGAATATTTGTACAGTTGTACTCCTTTTGTATTATTACTTCCATTACAGTCCTTCATATTTGAAATCATCACCCCTTATCGCGTTTTCCGGTTAGCAATTTATGAACTGAAGCTGTTAGACAATTATCATGTATATCGTACATTGGACAGACGGTTCTAATTTAATTTTTTTTAATCGTACCGAGGAGAAACCAAAGCCTGCAGTAATTCTTTCTTATTTATGTTAATAATAAAATGGCACAGATTTGTGTACCGACGCTTTATGAAATCTTTTTTTTTTCGTTTCGCTAATCTAAATTTAACGAAAGTAAACTGATTCACCATTTTATTTCAATTTCAATTATTAACAATAAATTCAATACGTTTTATTATTTCTTGTTTTTTTTTTTGTTATTGATAAGTGATTGAACATTTTATCAGCGGTTGAAAAATAGCGCGGAATATCGATTGCTTTTGCTTGGTTAAATTTTAATTGCAACGAATTACGCAAGTGTAAAATATGAATTATGATGTTCAGGTAGATGTATAAGATATAAGTCGATTTGCGTCATTCATTGTCGCTCGATTTAGAGTTACAGTGAAATCTATAGCACAATAGGACCTGCTTTATCTGACAACAGTTTTATGCTACGTACAATAAAAAGGGACGTAAACAGCTTTACTACTAAACTTTTTTTTTTGTCATCTAATGGTAAATAATAATTTTCTTTTAGCAAAATATATTGAAATTAATTAAAGTTGATATATCGAAATGAATTTTAATGGTAAATTGCATATATTAATTAATTTAATTTAATTCAATTGTAAATTTATGAGAGGTACATTATTAATTAATTAATTAATGGATTAATGTATAATTAAAAAAAAAAATAATGTGATATGAGAATTGCGCGATACATTAATAGAAAATGCAGTGCAGAAAAAATATTTTGTGTCTAACATTGATCATTGTATATTGGCTTAACTGTGTCATGTTATCATTTGGTAACTGCTAGACGTTCATCAGCGTTGATGCAGGGGATCTCGGAGCAAATAATTTTATTAGACTAAGGGCCCTAAAAAGGTTACATGGTCTGATATGAATAACACGTGCACTCAGTTTGCAATACACAATTAATGTACATTTAAAGTGATTTTTACTTTATTACTCGTGTAAATTTCAATCGTTCATCGGAATGGTGATTGTGCCACTATTTCTTTTCTGTTATACAATTTTCTGCCGAAAATTCCGCGGCAAAGTTCACTTTACATTGTAATATTCATTTAAATTTCAAAATTGTAATTAATGTTCCGTTTAACATTATTCTCACGACCTTTGTAACAAATTATCGTGAGAATGATTTTTTTATAGTTTTTTTGGAAAAAGTTGTATTATTAACTTTTCGAAAAAATGTCTTTATTTATCGGCGAGCATTGACGAATTTGAATAATAAGCATGTTTGTGCTAACCATGATAAATAATAGAACACATTCATTCCTGTGAACAAACTTTCTATCAAAAGTCAATGTTAATTAGGCTTTTTCTAATACGTTACGAGATCTTGTAACATTCTTAAATGAGTGCGTGAGAAAAAAGTGAAAAGACAGACAAAAAACCTTTAACTAGTGTTCTCATAAAGTTAAAAATGTGATAATTTTTTTTATTGTGAATATTTAGCAAGTTTTACTTTCATTGTTATTTAACAGAACATATATATTACTTATCAAAAAATCCACTTTTTATTAATTTATTAATATTTTTAATATTAATAATTAAACTTTTTAAAGAGACACACTTATGTAACAATAAAATTTAATCCATCTTTTCTGTATAGAAATATCAATTTTCAATTAAAGTTAAACAAATTTAAAAATACTAAAATGTAAATATTGAAATGATAAATTTATTACAAGCAATTTCTGCTAGCTGATTAAAACTGACACAGTTAGATGTAAAATGTTATTTACCATTTATTAGAAATATCGAATACAACATTTAACATAACAAGTAATAAAACAAAAAAAATCTATATTTACATTATTTTTCATTCACTTTGAGCAAGCTATAGAATAATTCTTTTTTTATCAATTTGAATTTTAGGTTAACTAAATTCCTCATGCAAGTTTCTTTATTGTAATTCCTGCTTTTCATTCTCTGCAAATTTTACCAGTAATTTTAATGACTTTACAAAATATTCAAATGTAATTATCTTAACGAACGAAAAAAAATAATATCGAGCCGTATAATTAATTGACGAAAGAAATAAAAAATAAAATAACAAAAAAAAAAAAAGCGGGGAAGAAGAAAAATATTCATCTAACGAAAAGCAAAATTCTTTCTTTTGGTAAGTTTGAAATTAAGAAAAAAAGGAATAAAAAAAAAGGAAAAAAAAAGTTACAACACTCGTGCAACTGATTTAATCTAAAATTCATATTTCTGAGAAAAGTGTGTATGTAGACAATTACGTATCGGTGCTGGAAAAGAAATTCTTTTTTGTAAGGAAATATTGTTTATTTTGTTGGTTTTTATTGTTTTTCTGCAAAATGTTGAATGCACCCTTTCGTGTAGGATGTTCTCGGCCCTCTCGCATCCTCGGAGTAATTACGTTCAAGGTCCCGAAGGACTGCTCTTCTTCGTCCATGGCACACGCGATGTGCCAGTTTCGTGGAAAAAGCGGTACCGTCGTTGCTTTGCTACCAAGGGCCGCAGAATCGTATAATGTATAGTGGTGACGCTGCCTTGTATAGATGAACAGACAGATAAGTGTTATTCGCATATGAATGCATTTATAAATTTACCGTTCGTGCATACACGATATTTTAAAATATTCATGTGCGAACAAACCCAGCGATGAAACATTATGGTTTGTTGCATTGCTTATGAGATATATAGTCATTTAAAATGTTTTAACCGAATATATGAATTTTCACTTTTTTTTGTTACTCTTGACCGTAACCAACCACATTCGTGCAAATTTTTTTTCCTCCTTTTACTCCTCAAAACTTAATGATTGACACGAAATCGACCAAAGAGAATGTATACACGGAAAAAAAGTATTCGCTTTGGTAGATAAATGAGTTTAGCTAGCACTTTTTCATTAATTTAGTGAGAATTTATGTTATTTGCAGAAGAACATACATATTAAATCGAATAAAGTTGAATATTTAAAGGTTACATAAACTGTATGGCTTGTTGAACCATACACTTATCCTATAGGGACTGAACATAACCTCATTATCTCAACGAAAAGTACTTTAACTTCAGTGTTTTGAGGATTTGATAAATGTTTATGGCTGATTCAGCCATACACTGTGTGCACGGGAAAAGAAATATTCGCTTTGATAGATAAATGAGTTTATTTAGCAATTGTTAATTCATTTAGTAAGAATTTATGTTATTTGCAGAAGAATTTTAAAATTAAATCAAATAAAATAAATATTTAAATGTTTTATTACATAAACTGTATGGCTGATTCAGCTGTATACTTATCCTATAGGGACTGAACATAACCTCATTTCGAAGTTTTATCCACGGTTCATTATCAGTTTTTCATTTGATTGGTCGTTGCTGCTATATTTTTTTAATAACTCAAGAGATATACGTGTTTTTATAGTATTTCTTATAATACGATATAGTATTTTAGAAATAGAACTCGTTACCTCATTCGTGACCGGACGTATTAAAACCACGCCTCTTTGACATTCACACTAGAATTTTACGAAAATCAATATTTTTTTCAGGCGACGCAGTGTAATGTTAAAGTGTCTAACTGGTGATTAACGTAAAGAGTTCTATTCGCTGATAACGACATTGTTTTCTAGTATTGTTTTTAAAT
The DNA here is from genome assembly GCA_022817305.1 of Leptoteleia sp. ZL-2020. Classification (NCBI taxonomy): domain Eukaryota; kingdom Metazoa; phylum Arthropoda; class Insecta; order Hymenoptera; family Scelionidae; genus Leptoteleia; species Leptoteleia sp. ZL-2020. The sequence goes on along the minus strand of JABFPN010002547.1, from coordinate 14,748 downwards.
ATCATATCATATTATAAGGGACTATTATAAATACACCCATATCTATATAGCGGTAACTACTAATAAATTTCTGTTGGTGTAAAAGGATATTCTTTTATCCGTCAACTCCCTTTCATCGTTATCAATTAGTTGTACTTATCAAACATGTTCTGTACATTTTTTTGCACAATACATGTTCGTATTGTATTTGTGCTTCTTTATCTATGAAGGAAATTGTTCTTTTCTTGGAAGTATATGAATATTTTATTATCAGTTCTGCAGTTCTATTTTTATGAAAGTTATTTATTTAATCAATAATTCGGTAACAGATTTAAGGTGTTTCTTTAAATTGTACTTGGGGGAAAAAAAGTTTATTATTTCAGCAAGATTTAAATCTTTTGCACGAGGAAAATTTCTTTTTCAAAATATATTGCATGGATTAAATCCAGTTGTTTTGTTTCTCAGGAAAACTATTTTATAAATTTAATAGTTATACCAGAGAAATATATAAAAATGTAATCTTTTTATAATAGTTATAGAATTAATTATAAACAATTTTATATAAATAACAAATTTCAAAATGCCACATTTAATACATTATATAAAAATGATTTTCAATAACTTTTCACAATGAGTCATATCTTTTTTTAACACATCCAAAATTCACAATTACTTTCATTAACAACAAATATTAATATAATAATTGTATTATAATTTTATCATTGCAATTAATAATGTATTTATAGTGACAAAAAAAAAAGGCTTCTTCGTCGTATTCAGCAAATTGTTCTTCCATTGCAATTCCCAATTACCATCAAACAAACATTTTTCATTATACGACTTCAATAATTTTCATTAAAAAAAATTTTTTTGCTTTTTTGTCCGCGTAATTATAATATATAAATAATTTATAATTCTCAGTATCATGACAGATAAATTATATATGATTGTAGTGATTTTAATCATGCAATCAGTGCCGGATTAATCCGGGAGCAAAACAGCCAGCTGTTACAAGATTCCCACAAGAAAAGATTCCTACTTTGCACAAATTTATGTGCTTTTGATGGTGAAAAACCTAAAAGGACAAAACAATACCACTTGCTCAACGTATTAACACATTAAACAACTGATTAGTTTTATCGAGGAAAAAAGGGAATTAAATTTTTGTACATGTTTAAGAAAAATGGGAATATATTTAAAGCATATAAAAATTGTGGAGAAAAAAGACGAAAAATTCTCATTTTTATAATGTAATATAACATAATTTTAATCCTTCCGGAGCATAGAAATATTCAAAATGAAAGTTCCGCAATAAAATCAGTTGAAAGTTATTTATATGCGATTTCAGTATTTTTACAGACTTAATCTAGATTTGTTCATTAATCAATTTAAATATAAATGTTGAATTCTAATAGAAAAAATGGTTAAGATAAAATACTAAATGATGTCCAACAATAAATTCGGGTCATACTGAAAACATAATGCAAGTCTGGCAAACAAGTTGAGATCCGGATCACCTTCGGATTTTCCCGCCAGGCATATTCCAGACTTTTCAGTCAGTTTATTGTTAGATTATTGCTATTAGTCGGGCTACAGTTTTGTATATAAAATAGTATTCCACCTTATAATATTGGACGATATAATATTATTCCAAATTTATAAATAAAATAATTGTATAAATTAATGTTAAAAAGAATTGTTACAAAACACATTTTAGTAATTAACTATATTTAATTACTTTTATTAAATAAATTTGAGAAAGTCCAATTAACTTCCGTTTCTTAATATTAAAATTTTCTTTTTCCCAGTGTACGTACAAAATTTGTTTAATATTTATATAATTTAGTATTTTATATGTATAGTAATCGTAAACTGAGAGGAAAAAAATATCAATTTTTAATAAAAAGTTTACTAACTTGGCATTATACTTACAGAATATAATTATAAGGAAAACTAAATTATTACATTGAAAAAAAAGTCACATATTATGGTTATTTTAACTAAAAATCAGGAAACTGGAACTAAAATTTTCTATTATACACGAAAATTAACTATACGTATAGTTAATATTCCTATATTTTGTTCTCAGTATAAAATTGGTTACCTTATTTTATTAAAAGTAGTAATTCCATATAATTTCATACAATTTGACATTCTCTTTACGAAATTTTAGTAAACTCTTTAATAATTGGTTTATGAACGACACTGAATAGCGACATCTAACGGACAAAACTCTAAAAAAATAAAAACTTAGCCAGAAGTTGGAATTAAGTATGTTAAAATGGCTTTCAATTGTTAATATTCTTTTCTCTCTCTGTGCAATTGATGCAAAAAAAAATTGCGAGGAAACAAATGCCGGAATATTAATAGACGAGACGTATTCGTCGTTGTTGTTGTTTTTTGCCCGAGCAACAAGTATGGCGGCCGAGGTGCACAAAATCCCCGAGCACTAAACTTGCAATATAACATTACCACAGTTTTACAGTCATCACACTGTCACGCACAGCCCCGGCGTAATTGTGCAACCATCGTCGGCAGGATATTTTCCGACTTTCGAGTCGCTCGGTTGTTTATAAAAATCCTAGCCGGCGCGCACATTTAGTTAATAAAAATGGATGCAAAATTCATGATGAACAAAAAAAAAAGGAAAAAAAGAAAGGAGCGCAAGGAGAGCTGTCAGTAAAAGGTGGCCAGAATGGATCAGACAAGCGAGTTCGAACCAAACCCGCTAACCAGTCGGCCAGGTTGGGGTATACACATTATTTCAATGTTGGCAGTAATGCCTGTTATTAAGCGATGATAATGATTGGTATTATCGCGGCTTGGAAGCAGAACTGGTAGCAGAGAATATAAATCATCCTTACTTCCTTCTTGCTGGCAAAGCTCTTGACCCGAAGAAATCTTCTCCATGCCAAGAAGCTGTAAATAATTCCCGAGTTGTACCTACGAAGGCCCCCGTTCACGTTATAAAACGTGGAATTCTAAATAAACAAGCCCGGGGACGCCGGCAAAAAGTGCGATAAGAACCACGGCGGTTATCGTCACTTTTATATTCGGCCCATTCGACGACCCTTCGCCATGTCCAAAGGAAAAAAGAAAGAAAGAAAAAGGAAAAAGAATCGCCCTTTTCTCGATGGCTGCCCCGGACCTTTTCCCGCCTTTTTCCCTAGCTCCCTCTGTCGCCAGCGATGCACCACCACTCGGAGGAGGGACGCGCGAAATTTCCGCGTCGAATCTCCCGGAGACTTTAACGATCCGCTAATTACGCAATTGTTGGTCTTCCGTTTGGGATTATTTTATAACTTTGCCAGCCGGAGAATGAAATTTCGGAGAGATAGAAGACACCGTCGCACATACACATCCAACGCGCCAACCACGCCAAGAGGGGTGAAGACCAAGGGTTACGTGAAACGCCCACGAATATCTTGATCTAATAAATTTAACATTTCGTCGGTAAATTTGGTACCTTTATTCTCAAATTCATACACCTATTCACCTACACCAGCGTGCGTGCTCCACCAAAGGGAATAAATTATGGCAGAAGCAAGAAAATGAAAAAAAAAAAAAAAAAGAGGAGCGCAAAAATGATTCTGCTTATGAGATTTATATGAAAATTTTACATATATAGTACTCATAATCATTATGTCATATGCCGCTCGTAAAATACAGTTTAAACTGCTATCGGGAGCATTGGCTCATTATGACGGATGTCAATTTTCGTTGGTTTCATTTTATTCTTGAAAGTGGTGGAGTTTAAGAACAATTGATAATTTAGTATTAGAAAATAATTTTGTCGTGGAATGAAATTTATTATTACTGTCCGAACAAATATTAGTCAAACTCTGGTTGCAAGAGGGGCGTGGCCTTAATTTTTTCAGTCACGGATCCCTGATAGCAGAGAATTTTTGGTACATTCTGAAAATATTCTGAATATACCAAGGAAATATTCTAATGTCCGGCTGCGGGAATATTTCTGGTGTATACTTGGATGATTCGCGTTTCTTTTTTGATATCCCAGAAATGTACCATAAATATTAGTAGAATTGGACATAGGAATATTTTTGGCAAATATTTTTGGAATATTTCTTACTATTAGGGATATTTGTGACCTAAAATATTTCTAAAGGATTTGTTTCTACTATTTTTTTAATAGTATATTATTCAACTCGAAAAAAGTGGTTTCAGGTTGATAACCCAAGTCAAAGGCGAAGGACTACCAACCTGAAACCACTTTTTTCGAGTTAAGTTTTATTGTAATGAAATATGTTGGTAGCACGCAGGGCTGAAAATATTCTGAATATACCAAGGAAATATTCTAATGTCTCCAGGAATATTTCTGGTATATTCTTGGATGATTCATACGTTTTTAATATTCCACTAATGTACCATTAATCTTTCTGGAATTGGACATACATTTATTCTTGAAAAATATTTTTGGAATATTCTCAAATATTTCTTGCTATTAGGGTACTAATAAATTTCTCTCAGTGCAGCCATCAGCTTTTCATTTACTTATAATTAGTGTTATTTCACTTTTACGAAAAGTTTTATTTATTAGTTTAAAATCATGTTCGTGCGACTCGTATATTTTGACCCAAACCCCCCCCCCCCCCGAAACATCAGCGTGTACAAATCCGTTGGCAAAAACTATTCAGACCCGAGTCGTAGAATTTAAGTTTGTTAGCGGTGTCAATCAAAACATAGCTCGCGATTTGACGAGTTTGACCTCGTAAGTCTCGTGTCGCTAAATCTGTAATTTGTTGCAATATTTTATTAAGAACACTCGCGACCTACGTGTAAAGCTTCTCGAGCGGGAATTGCAGAATCCCAACGTATTCAGCGGATTCTACGAAATTGCATCAAACTGAGGATTTAAGTAATCATTACTCCGGTAACTGTTAATTTAATAACACGCCTGGGCATTAGAAAAATATTAAAACTTTTGCGAAGCAACAATTTTTTTGCATCTGCTTCACGAAAAAGGTGCGCATGCGCCGACGGTATTAAACGAATTTTGAAAATTTATCACAATTTTAATCTTTGCAAAAAATTAAAAAGTATTTTATCTTTGCGAAAATTGCAATGCTGATTTGTACGATGGAATTGAATTTCTTACGTAACGCCAACAAAGAATTCAGAACCATAAATGTTACATAAAGAGCATAATTTATATGAACGAATGAACAATGATTTTTGCTTTACTGTCAATAACGTGATCCCAATGTGGAGGTGCTGCCATCTTCTGCCGTGCACTTTGGTCGAGTGAAAGAACATTATTCAGAAACAGTGGGCTCCTTCTCCTTCGCTCGCGCGTTTAAATACAATTGTTATCATTATTGTTGTTAACTTTATTTTCCGTTTTTACAAACGAATCTACATACATTAGAGTGCAATCTACATTTTGCAATTTAACGCGTATAACATTTGAATATACGCGGGCATTTCCATCTTTATCCGGACGCATGAAATTGTGTAAAATTCTTCTCAAGAACTTTCATTGCTGAAATAAGACGGTCAGATGTTGTTCGACAAGAAAGAATTTGCTGGGAAAAGTGAAATTTCATACTGTCCATACATTATCACGTACGTAGTTTCTGCGGCGGTAACTTTCTTTTTTACTCGAAATTATTCACGAATTATGTTAGTTCGTGCGAGTGATAAAATAATGTTTAATTTTAAAATGTCGTTTCGAGTAATGACAAATGTTGTAGGAAAAAAAAAATAAAAATAAATTATTGGAAGATGAAATTTTAATGGGAAAATTAAGGACCACTTTTCCCTTGTTAAGAGAAGAAAAAGTGAAGAATATATATTAAGAAAAGACATATAGGTCCATATATGTATTATGAAAAAACATAAATGGCCATATATCTATTAAGAAAAAAGACGTATGTCCATATATGGCCATATATGTATTAAGAAAAAACACATATGTCCATACGTGGCCATATATGTATTATGGAAAAACATATATGTCCATGCATGATCGTATATCTATTAAGAAAAAACACATATGTCCATATATGGGCATATATGTATTAGGGAAAAACATATAAGTCCATACATGACCATATATCTATTAAGAAATAAGACATATGTCCATGTATGGCCAGATATGTATTAAGAAAAAACACATAGGTCCATATATGGTCATATATGTATTATGGAAAAACATATATGTCCATACATGACCATATATCTATTAAGAAAAAACACATATGTCCATATATCTATTAAGAAAAAAGACGTATGTCCATATATGGCCATATATGTATTAAGAAACAACACATATGTTTATACGTGGCCATATATGTATTCAGAAAAAATACATAGGTCCATATATGGCCAGATATATATTAAGCAAAACATATACGTCCAATATACGTTTCACTATTACTAGGGTACCAGTTGAAGTTGTTTGATAATTAACAAATTAGGATCCAAAATGGGCGCGTTAATTAAAGTTGTCACTTGATTAACACATAATGTAAGAAGTATATGGAATCAGAGTGACTATTCACAGGGCTCCGATCTCTACAATTTATAGTACACACGTACGTAGAAGCACACACGCAAAACAAAAACGCACAAATCTCCACCTTGTACTCCTTTAATAACGCTATTGCAGTCGGTCGACCGTAGCATATGCTGACATACCGGAACTTTAGGACTGTAAGCTTTAAACGTGATGTAATAGACGTATTACACATGGCTGATTTTGTTTTACAGTCAGCTACGGTATTCTCTTGTGAAATTTTTTTTTTCCCATTTCAATTTGATTGATTTTCCCATGAGTTATAATAACGCTGCACGTGACAACTTCGATAACGTTATCCTCCCACATTCGAACACAATGCATTGTCTTTGCAAATGACTTTTTCTTCACGCTTAAATTTAAATCCAGGGGGGGAATTGATGAAAAAAAAAAAACTTAGTGCATTTCAAAATTCAGTAAAATAAATTCAAATTAATAGAATATTCTTACATTAAATAGGGTTTCTATAATATAATAAAATATAATAACTATAATAAAATATATTTACAAAATATTTTTGTAAGTATGCGTCGGTGATACGCATACTTAATCGTAAATCTGAATGTTACTAATTTTTAAAAAGTTCTATTTAATACAGTCTAAAAGAGGTTTTGAAAATAATACTATTCATTATGATCCAATATAATGAAAATGTCAATTAATTTTAGAACCTCTTTTAAACTGTACTTTAAGTATGACAAGATGTCAATTGCCCCCATATTTAGATACAGCATAATAAATTTTATCCCCACTTTTTTTCTCAGTGTAAAATCTATTAAAAACAAATTACAGAATCCCTTTAATCAAGTTCAGTTTTTTTATCTTTCTTTTAATTAACTCACCCGAATCAATAAAAATCACACATTCAATTTAACGCCATTCCCAATTTCATTGAAAAAAAAAAACAATGATCCTTTTTAACGCAATTTTTATTCAAACAACCGCCCATCAATTCAACCGTTGCGCGTGCGCGCGCGCGCACGAATTCCCACGAAATCTTTCCTTTCAGTTTCGCGCGAATACTTTTCATTTCAACAATCGACTCGTTAAAATATCTTTTAACTATTCAACATACCAGGTGGTAAGGTGCGGGGGGGGGGGTAAGGTACCCATGAGTGCCCGATCGTGTCCATTAATTGAACAATTAATAATTCGCGCGACGTTCGATTTTGTAATTGATTAATTGTTTTTAGTCGAATTGCGAGGGATTGATTTGTTGAACGGAACATAAAGGTCTGCGGGGTTTACTGGCGGCAGCTGTCGGCCGGAGATCAGATACATTATAAGGTGGTATCGATGCTGTGTTCGGAAACACTCATCACATCAAAGTGGTCGGGGCGAGCTCGACGATCACGCGTACGCCGGCAAAAACGCGGGAATTTGCAAAAATGAACAATTATAGGAATCCAGAGTGGACTAGCCTGGATTTATTTTTCGTCCCCTTCCCCCCTTCGCCTCGCGCTCGTTTTGCTCGATTTGATCTCGCTCTTATTTGTAGCCTCTAGTACGAGCAATCCCTTGGGAGAAGGTGTGGGGCGCATTTGCGGATCGTTTGAAGTAGCACTGGCTGAATCTTGTTTTCTTATAGTCTTCTTCATCGCCTTTGGTTCGCGCGCTACCTCCTATGGGTATAGGCCGTACCTTCGTCAGCCAGCCTTTGTGGTATTCGTTTGTTTAACGACTTTGCTATTCCAATCCGCTATTCTTGTAATGTGACTAATTCTACTAATTTCATTCCATATATTTTCATATTCCCAGCGATATTATATTTTTAACCGATTGTTTAAACAACATTCATCCCCCCCCCTCTTTCAACAAATTGGAATGTTAAGTTTTTTTTTAAAACAATAATTTTGTTGCTTTGTTCGATTGGGGGGTTTTAAAGTGATTTTCTAAGGTAAACTAACGAACGAGACGATGCCATCGAGGACAACAATTTAATCGTGTGGTAATTTCGGTTTATTATGAAAAAAAAGCTGATTTATATATTATTTCCAAGTTTCGCTATTAACTGGTCTGATTGAAGTGAAAATGACCATTTCGAACTGAAAGATTGCTAATCATTAACCATCGTTAAAGATTAAGGTTTTTTTTCTACCTCAGTCCGCTGAACTGTGCCTCGTTCTCCAATTGTTATGGCAAATTAATTTGCCACTTTTTTTTCACTCGCAAATATGGGTTATTTTTTAATAAAAGAAAAAGAGGGGAGGTGAGCACTGTTGAAAAATAGTATCAATAATTTGAATTAGAATATTACCTATATTAATACTTTTATTATAGTATTTATTATAATAATATACTAGTTATAATAGTATATAATATATTTATTACAAATTAGTGGAAGAAATAAACAATAATATTGTTTATTTACATCCAAAGGACATAGGAATGGATGTAAAAGCAAAACAAAACAAAGTTTGTTTACACTTTCTACATCAGAAACGTTTTGTTTTTCAACGCCATCTTTACAAGATCTTTTATAATAAAAATTAAAATCAAGAGAAAAAGATTAACAATAATTACTGACTTTGTTAGTAAACTGGTCACATGGATGCAAAAATTGAGAAATTACTATCCTAAGTTAGTAAAAAGTGTCAGCTTTCTAATAATAATTCTCAACAGACCGATACATTTTGCCATCTTAAGGTAGTAATTTCTCAAATTTTGCAAGTGTATAACCAGTTCGCTAACAATGTCAGCAATTTTTATTAATCTTTTCTCACCGTGTAATCATCATTTGCGCGGACTCCCTGATACGAGTCTTATGATGTTTGAGAAGACGGCCACTTCCGTTTGGAAAGAGATTTCGTGCCGTTTCAGGTACGTCGGATCGCGTTGTGCGGTCGTTCACTGATCCATTTCGAAGTTATTAATTTGACTGAAATTAACAAACGAGTGGCAAAGTCGGCTCTGCTAGACGCGACCAGATACATTAAAAGCGCCCGTTTCTCAAAGTATAGCGGACCCGTCTCTTCCGGTTTCTTTGATTTCGAAATGATATTTCATCGTGCCGTTAACCGATTATAAATCTTCAATCTCCAAAACTGGCCAAAATGAGATCCGTGTGTGTTTTCTAATACGGGGAAATTTAATTGCCTTTTCGGCCACGGGATTCACGCCCAGGTGTATTGGACGCGAACTTTGTTTACGAAACACTTTCATTACGAAGTTGAAACATTTTTTTCCCCTTTTTAATCGTTATATAACACTTTAGATGGAAGATCATTATGGGATAACAATGAAGGACCAGATTTGTTTCATTAGAGTATTGTTAAGAGGAGTTTTATAATAATTTAATATATATATATTTAATATATATATATATATATATATTTATTCTTTTTCTTAATACATATATGACCAGATATGGACATATATGTTTTTTATGCCCATAATGACATAATGACATAAAGACATAATGTATGTTTTTTCTTAATACATATGGACATATGTTTTTTATTAATATATATGTATGGACATATATATTTTTCCTTAATATATATATGAACAATATGAACATATGTTTTTTCTTAAAATATATATGGACATATATGGTTTTCCCTAATACACATAAGTCCATATATGGTTGATATATGGTAATAATTGGTTTAAATATGAGAAAATTATTAAAAGCATATATGGCTAGAATATTATGTCAGTTCTTGCCATATATTCATCATGTATATACATATATGGCCATATACGGATTAAGGAAAAACATATATGGTCATATATGGATTAAGAAAATACATATACGTCCATATATGTTTAATTTTTACTAGAGTATTTATGATAAAAAAGAATTCTTGTTATCATAAGCGACAATAAATAACCAACCTATAAATTTTTATTTAAACATATTTGAGAATTAAATATCGAGTTTTGTTCTTGGCAAGGTATGGGTTTGATTTATTTTTATTTTAACGTCGGAATATTACTTTTACATCTTCGTTTAATCTAAAGCAATTGTTAATTTAATAAAGAAATATTTATTTTCAAGTAATACTTGCAGATTAATTAAAGATACAAAGAACAAATAAAAATGTAGCGAGGAATAATTTTATTTAACATTAAATTGTTGCGACGTAAATGTAAATTGTTTAAATGCAACAAAAAATAATACATATATATATATTTATATATATAATAATCGAGATCGCTAAATGCGCCCTGGATTCTTTGTAAATAAATTTTTTTTATGTTTAATTTTTGAAATGTTTGCCGACATTATAAACTTGGCAACACGGTAATTTCTTCCAGTGCATAACTTCTGCTGTGCATTCGAGGCAGTGATGAGAAAAAAAGTAAAAAATTCCTGTACGTGACATATAACGTTCGCGGGGAGAGAAAAAAAAGAGCATTTCTTTCGCGTAAAATATGAAGATTGAGAAATGTGAATTTTATTTTCTATATCATATTAAGTAATTGTCGTCGAATTATACGTTTCTAGTTCAAAGTGACATTAACCCTGCCGTCGACTGCGGAATACCTGGCATTAAAGTTCGTTCACAAATGCGCGCACAAAAGCATTTATAATAACTTTATTAAACGTAAGAATTTATGGAAGTATTGTTATTAACGTGAAATTGCTGATGAATTTAATACGTTAAAATAATTATTATTAGATATGCAGATATGAAAATCGTTTTCACATTTATTATCGGCAAAAAATATTCATACTTTTATATATGTGCAAAAATAACAGTTATAAATTGTAAAATTAAATTATAACTATAGTAAAAGTGAAACATATATGGTCCATATATAGATTAAGGACAAATATATATGGTTCATATATGGAATAAGGAAAAACGCATATTATCCATATATGAATTAAGAAAAAACATATATGGCCATATATGAAGTTTTTATTTCCTTATATGAAATTGTTAAAACATATACGGACCATATATAGTGCATATATTTAATTTTTAGTAAAGAATCGAGATTTAAATATTATTGTTCATCAATCTGATATAAATGTTGAAAAAAAAAAAGTTTAATAATATTTTCGAAAAAAGTTTAATTAAACGCTAGGGACAATTTTTAAACAATTCGTTAACATTTAAATAAATTTAGTGTAAAAAACGATTAACTTTGCATTTCCCTCGTTTGTTCTAACAACGTAGGATGTTAGTTGCAAATTCCCAGTTATTATAGAGTCATTGAATTTGACACTATTTACATTTAAAGCACGAATTTCATGCAACCAGAGTATAGTCAGGAGGGGAGCCGTTGATTAAAATTATAAGCAATATAAACAATTCCGTGGAGCATAAATTATAATGCATTTTCATTATACGTGGGCGGGGAATCCCTCACGGCGCGACTAGACGGCAACCGCTTTTTTTTTACCGCAACCACTAAAAGGTTCTCGCGAAAAACGATACACTTCGCCAGCGCCGGGGCTGATTTGTTAATTTTTTCGTTTCTGCGAATTCGAAAATTTATCGCTCCCCACCCTACTGAGATTAAAGTCGCGCCAAGTTTCCACCACCAACGGTCGAAATTGTTGGGAAGTTTAAAATTGCCGCCAAAATGCGCTCGCGAGTTTGCGCAAAGTTTGATTGCGCGCGTTGCTTTCCTATCCGTTGCATCCTGATTATATTTCGCTTCCTTTTTTTTTTCTTTCTTTTTTCAATACTGATTCATAATTAATGACTGGAATCAAGGATGAAAAGCGACGTTCAAGTTATCACGCGCGACAGCGTGCACTTTGCGCTACTTCACATTTGTTTATGTAAATTCGATTTGTAATTCAAACTCTCTCTCTGAAATCGTCTTTTTCGCGGCGAGACTTTTGCTGAAATCGTTGCTGAATATTAATCAACTTCTCGTTTCCGGTGGCGCGTTTAAAAAAAAATGAAAAAGAAAAAAAAATAAACCGCGCCAGTCAGTTGCGGTTGCAAAATAAATTAACAAAGTGCCGAAAAATAATAAAAAAAAAAATAAATAGTCGCGTAAAATGCAATCGGGACGGAATGAAAAAAACAAATATTAAATTTAAGGGAAGGGAGGGGAGAAAAAAAAAGGAGAGAGGTTGGGTGGATACGTAGCAACTTAGTAAAGGCAACGATAAAATTTCATCTTTGCTCTCCGTTGTGCGTCACATTTTTTGCGTTCTCCGGCGAATCGGAGAAGACAAGAAGAAGAGCATTCGCTGATATACACGGGTTTACAGGACGGCTTCGCTGCAAACTTCGTACATACGAAAAAATAACCTTGCAATTTTATTGTTCTTACCGCGCAAAAATAGAAATTACACTGAAATAAATTTGTACTACTATTTATCTTCGTTATTAACGTCGGATTCAATTGAATTGCAAAAGTTAATTTTTACTTTTAACAACAATAAAGCAACGTTGTGTAAAAAAAAATAGGATTTATAATTAAAATCATTTGATTAAAGAGGTTTAGTTAAAAGAACCACATTTTTTTTTTTTTTTCGATAACAATTATTTTTAATTATAGTAACTAAAAAACATAGTTGGACCAATATCTCTATCAGCACATAGCATTATTTAATATTATATAATATTCTATGAACATTTCTAGAATATGAAAATGATATTAAAATAATATTCTCGGTACATGCGACGAATGTTATATGTCAGCTTGAAATAATATCCCTGGAATATTATTTTATTCTTCCTAGAATATCAGTTTAATGTTCCTAGAAACATTGTTAATTTAAGATTATGACAAACTTATACCCTTTTTTATAGTATATATATTCTAGGAATATTAAAACGATATTCTACGAACATTAAAATAATATTCTAGGGACATTAAAATAATATTCTGGGAATATTATTTTAATATTAAATAATATTCTACAATTATTATATGCTCATAGAGACATTCGATTATTTCAACCAAACATTTTAGTTAGCCAAAAAAGAAACCAAACTTTTGCTCACCACAATTCAAACCTTTTCCCCCGTTAAAAAAAAAGGGGGGACGCAAGTTTCAACAATTCGGCGATACTCAATTTAATATTGGAATGTCGAAAGGCGAATGCAAATCCGACGAAGATCGAAGGATCGCTCCCGTTGAACTTGTCGAAAACGATGAAGAGTTAACGGGGGAAAGGATTTAAGACCCATTTTCTACTAATGAATGTAAATATTGACTGATACATTGTATATTAGATTTCGTGAATGATCGAATGCCACAAGTCTCGGCTTTATAGTCCCCGGCTATAACGCCGAGTGCGGCAAAACGCGTGGCATCCGATCGTCCGTAAGATCTGCCCAAGGGTCCCTAAGGGGCCCCTTGCCACTTTTTTTTTTACCCTTCCCTTTTTATTTCCCAAAGAGCTAATCACGTTTTGTATGTTTTAATTTGTTTTAAAATCCAACTGCAATGTACTTTACACAATAACAAAAGCAACGATTTGAATTTTTCCCGCGCTCAAAATTCCATTCCATCCGTTCCCTTTCCTTATCATTGTTGTTATTATTATTATAATTATTATCGCGATCAATCAAACTGGAACGAATCGATCGAAGTCGAATGAAATCACTTTGACGGCGTAACATTTGCATCCCGAAAATGACGGCAATCGATTGAAATTAAATATTCATGAAGTTGGCTTTTTTTTTTTTTGTTTCGCCGGTTTTTTGGTTCTCGCTCCGCGTTGCCTCGGACGATTTAATTTGCGGGTCAAACTGAGTCCCCGCGACAGAAGTATCGCGTCGCCTCGCACAAACGCGAAGGATGCGATTCAGATATTTATTTTGTATTCATTAAAGTATCCCCGATGGGAAAAAAATATCGAGGGGGGGAAAAAAGGTTAGGTTATTCTGGATTCCGGTTCATTGCGTATTCAGGATACGTTTGTACTAGTTGTCATCGTAGACACGTCGTACGTCAAGTGTTTCTGCGGACAAAGATGTCAGAAAAAAAAAAAAAGAAAAGAAAAAGGAAAGAGGAAAAAAGACGCGGTTGGTAGTCAAGATCATGAAAAGATGTCTCAATTTGTTTTCTATATTAAATGACGATAAGAATTCACGATCGGCTATGCCGTACGCGTATTACAATTATTCATATTTTATTTGAAAATTGCCGCCAAACGACTGTCCCTTCGTTGGAAACGTAATAAAGAGTATCACGCGACGTCATTCCGCGAAATTTTTTATGCAAAATATGCAGTTCCCTTAATGTGTTAATAATAAGCTCCTTTCAATTTATAATGAAAGTCCTTTTTTTTTTTTTTTTTTTTTTTTTTTTTT